>PVKE010005432.1:43167-59255 GCA_004027555.1 Craseonycteris thonglongyai
TTTTTTTTTTTTTTTTTTTTAAAGTGGGATTTTATGTTGCAAAGTTTTTCTGGCTTATCTTTATTTTATTTTATTTTAAGATTTATTTTATTGAGAGAAGGTGTGTGTGAGCGAGAAGGGGGAGGGCCCAGAGCAGTGTCCACAGTTGTACATCATTAGTTGTGACATAGTTTTATTCCACACAGGTGGATGTGGGGCCATGCAGGGCGGCAACCAAACTGGGGGTCTCTTGCAGGGGAGGTGAGAACCTTCACCACCATCCTGGCAGTTACCAGTTGTGCCAAAGTTCAGCATATGGGTTTGCACAGGCCAGGGCTGGGATTCGATCTCCAGACCTCGTGGTTGCAAGGCAAGTGCTTAACTTGCTGAGCTATCCCGGCCTCCCCTAGTTCATCTTTTAATAGTACTCACTGTGAGGGTGTAAGCATTGACCACAAAATTCTAATTAAGGAAAATCATTCAAGATTAGGTAAATACATACTACTTTGTAGAAATATTTATATTACTTACTGTAAGTACTTTATGAAAAATGAGCTTAATGTTTGAAATAAATAAAAATAGAAAAAGAAACTCCTCCATTAAGTAGAACATAGCAGCCTTTAAAGTTAATAAACTCGGGAGTGTTTCTTTACCACAGGAAATAAGTATTTAGGGACCAGGACCTAACACACAAAAAGCATTCTGTATCATCTCTCTCACAAGTCAGTCTGGGTGCTATTAATGAGAGTGCTCTGGTTAATCTTAATTGTCATGAGGACATGAGGAGATGTGACATATAAGGTATCCAGACCACGTGGGATAGATTATTAAGAATCATTATTAAGTAAGAGGAAGGAGTAAAACTGGAATGAAACAAGTCAGACGTCTGGTTTCAGTATTTCCTGTTGTTAGAGCGAGAATGTTTTAAGAACATAGCGTACCTAATTTTCCCTCTGATATTTATATGGTATAATTTATATATACATATGTGTCCACATGCACGCACATACACAAACGTAGAGCCACATTTGAGGGCCAAAAAGGAAGAGGCCCCGAGGGCTCTTTAGTGCACAATTAATATTTTGGTTAGAAAATCAGCAGATTGTTTCAGTATGGTTATGTGTTATGACATCATATTCCAGTAAAGTTATAATGAACAGAAATTTTGTTTGTCTCTGTGGCAAACCGAAATGAGTTTTGTAATTGTCAGCAGGCCTCGGTGATTACAGCGGCGTCCACTCCCGGCACTGCACTTAAACGTCTGTTATGTTAGCCTTCCAGTCGTGGACCTCGATTTTCAGAAGTGTATCGTGCATTGTAAACATTTGCTCTATGGTGAAAACTTGCCCTGTAAGATCTCAGGCATCTATTTCTGATTCCAGGTTGTCTGTTTTAACGCTTTGTAGTGGAACCGGTGTCAGGCATGCATCCAGGTCTGCGGAGGTAGGAAAAGCAAGTGTGGGGCGCAAAGCAAGGCCTGCGTTCCTCATATTAGTCTTGTCAAAATTTCAGCACTACAGGGATCTAAAGAAAGCAGGCCGTAGGAGTTTGTGCACTCTCAGTACACCAGTTATTGTAACCAAACAGCAAAAAAGATTGTGGGTTTTCATGCTTCTTAGTCCTAGCCTGTAGTCTTTTACTGTAAGTTGTCTTTTCTTCCTTGAACTTTTTTATGTTTGCCAATAAAAATGAGAACACATGACATAATAAAAACACATTAAAAATACTTTACCTTAAAACAAATTAATAGAAAACTGTGGGCCAAGAAAATGGACTTGATGAGAATTTAAAACAGTGACTTTTTTTCATACTCTGGATTTCTCCCCTTTCTTTGATTATCCCTTTTGCTGAGATTGCGTTGTACTTCCTTTTCTAACTCTGACCCTCTTTCATCTCCTTCACTGCCGTCTATTATTTCCCCTGCCTTTTGATCATGGGCGCTAATCAGATCCCAGCCTGAGGCTCTTTGTCTTGGTTCCTTTACGCTTCCCCTTTCCAGGTACTTATCCACACACATGGTTTCCATTATTGCCTCCAAATCCTTGTCTTAGCATTTCTAGCCCTTTACCTTTAGTAAACCTTCCCCGATGTGTCCCATCTGCCTGGCGAATTCATACACGATGTGCTCTGTCCAGGTTATCTCAGGCTGAACATGGCATATGCTGCTTGCATGGCCAGCACTCCTCTAAAACTTACAGCAGGAGCTCACCTGCATGTCTTTCTGCTTGGAAGCATAGTTTTCAGCACTGGAGTGCTTTTTTCACTGAATTTTTCAGCATTGCAATTATAAATCCATCATTTCATCCAATTTGATCCTATTAGTGTTGCTGAATTGCCCAATTCAGTGGCCATTGTTCTCGGTCGTCATTTTACTTGACCTCTGAAGCGTTTGACACCATGGACCCCTTTCTCCTTCACGCGGCACTTCGTCCTGCTTGGCTGTCCTGAAGGACACTGCTGGCCTGGTGGGCTTCCCGTCACGCCCTCACAGAGTTCTTCCTGTCTTGTGGCTTTCCGTTCCCTCCATATACGAGGGATTTCCAAATTTGATTTCTACCTTGGACCTCTTTCTTGGAGTCCAGTCTCATAAATCCAGCTGTCCTTTGACACCTCCGCTTGTACGTCTAACAGGCCTAGTCTTTTAACGTCTCTAAACTAGAGCTGCTGCTGTCTGCCCCCCGCAAACCCCTTCTTATTGCAGACATCACCAACACAATATGTGATCCCCTGTCTTCCAGTTGCTCAGGACAAAACCCTGGGGCCATCCTAAACTCCCCTCTCATATTCCATAGCCAGTTCTTGGGTAGACCCTCTCTCTCTCCTTTTGAAATTCATCCTGAATTCGCTACTTCTCACTTCCTCAGCTGCCACTCCATGTGTTACTACAGTAGCATTCCCTGCCGTCTGCTCTCAATGTAGCAGGCAGACGATTCTTCAGAAGGGTGAGTCAGATCATGTCCCCTCTGCTCAAAACCTTCTGCTCACTGGCCATTTCACTCAGGGTAAAAGTCAGACCCTTACACTAGGGAACTCCGGCCACCTCTTATCTCCTGGCTTTCCTTCCCTCACTCCCTCAGCTCTTACCAGATGGGCACCCTCTGAATTACTTGACCACGTGTGGCATGCTTCTGCCTCGGGGCCTTTGCACAGGACGTATTCTGTTTCAGGCTGCACTGTTCCAGACGATCTGTGTGCTTTCCTCCCTCACTTATTTCAGGTCTTACAGTGGTTGTCTTTTCAGTGATAACTTTTCTTCCTGGGCACCCTATCTAAAACCCACCTCCCTGACTCTTCTGAGCTTTCCCTCCTTTACTATTTAACAGGTATCGCTAACATCCTAGAATTTCTACATATTTATCTCACTCATTGTCCGTCTTCTCTACTCTACTGTGTGTTTTTGTTCATTGTCATATTCCCCTGTCATATAGAAGGTGTTCCATAAGTAACTGTTGAATTAATGGATTTTATTGTACATCCCCTTAGTGCTTGTTCTTAATTTCTTCTTGGTTTGTTCTTTCCTTCTATAGTCTCTTTTATTCCCTTACATGTGCATCATTGCAGATTCTTTACCTCAGTCTCATGCAACTCGCACCTGCTAAAAATTTTACCTTGAGTACCTGTTTTATTATACGTTCTACCTAAGACTTGCCTTAAACTCCCTGTTCTTTCTTATGTTGACTCTAGTCTCCTTATTATTTTGCACAGTACTTATTACTTTTGAGCAGTAACTCCATCTCTGCCCTCCCATTTCTCATCACATTTCTCTTCTGCTAAAAGTGCAGCGCCCAGCATTGTCACCCACGTGGGCTCGCTTGTCCAGCCTGGGGTCCCCCGTTTGTCAGGGCCACGTTGCTGCTTCACTTCCGTCAGAAGCTATCTGAAAACGTCTCTCCAGGAAGTTTTTATGATATAATTAAATAAGTTTTACTGTATTGTATTTAATGTTTTCTGCAATATGCTTTTCATGGAGATCAGAGATCAGTCTACACTCTATATCTGGAAATATTGACTCACATTTTATCCTATATATTCTGTGAGGTTGAAACTTTATTAGGGTTAACAAGAGAGCATAGTACAGTCTATAGTTGGTATCGTCTTACACGTATCTTATGAGTGATTGTGGAGTGCTTTATTGAACTGACATTAATATTTCCCTTTCTTATTTTAGGTACCATTGCCCAATGCCTAAGATCTTTTATGTTCAGCTGACGGTAGGGAATAATGAATTTTTTGGGGAAGGAAAGACTCGGCAAGCTGCTAGACACAACGCTGCAATGAAAGCCCTGCAAGCGCTGCAGAATGAGCCTCTTCCAGAGAAATCACCGCAGGTGACAGACTGCTGCATGCGGCGGTTGCTTGCAGATATGCAGTGAGATCATTGCACAGGCCAAGAAATGCAGTTTTACAAATGAGAGAAACAAGCTGATAAGAGGGAAGACTAGAGTCGTGACCTCCTGGGATTTGCTCCTCAGGTTGCCTGTCTACTACACTAGTCTCATGCGTTCCTGCTAGGATGACCTGGCCTTTGAGAACTTAGGTTCACCTCTGGAGTTGACTTTCTAGGATTTTGGAGTGGGTACAAGGATGAGAAATGACACTCATTTCCCTTGTCCCTTAATGCTCCATTGACTGAGCATGGGTTATGCTGTGTTAATCTAGAATTGAGACCTTTAACGTGGAGGAGATCTTTATGGATCTTTCTGTCCTACTTCATTTTTACAGATGAGGATGTTGGGGCTATTGTTGAATAATTTCACCCGTTCTCATGGCTTCAGCAGTTTTTCTCTGTTGACTTCAAAATAGTGTCACCAGCTCAGGCGTGTCTTAGAAGTCATCTCACTGAGTCTCCACTTAGTTATTTCACAGTGTACAGTTCAACCTCTACAGGTTCCCTTTCCCCAACCCGCTGTTCTCCTCCTTTGAGATTGATCTTGGTTAACGGCAGACTTAGGTACTTTTCTCCAGCACACCAGCGGTGTTGAACCTTTTGGCTTCTGTGGGCCACATTGGAATAAGAATTATCTTGGGCCACACATGAAATACACTACCACGAATGATAGCTGATGAGCTTTTTAAAAAAAGCTCATAAAAAATCTCATGATGTTTCAAGAATTTGTGCGAGGCCTCATTCAAAGCTGTCCTGGGCCGCAGTTGGACATGTCGGATGTACACTTTCATTAGGACGTTTACCTGTTGTCCCACTACATCATAAGCCCCTGACGGCAGGAATACTGTCTCTCTGTTTATCTCTAATACTCACACTATGTTCAGATAAGTGCGTAAGGGAGTCGGTGCCCAGGCCAGACGTAAAGCCCCAAATCCACTCTGTGCTGTGCTCTTTCCTGCAGCTTAGATCCCATGGACGATTAAATGTCCTGTTACAACACCAGTGGAGGTTTCTTGTGTGCATGTACGTGTGTGTGTGTGTGCGTGTGTGTGTGTGTGTGTGTGCGCGTGTGTATATGTGTGGCAGGGGAAAGAGATTTCTTAAGAGCACTGGATGTGAGGCTGTGGAATGAACTCACATTAGTGTATGGCTGAGTGCAAGGTTTTCACACGCAGCCTTTACCCTTCTACCCAGAAGATAAAAACTTGTAACAACGAGCCTCGCCCTGACGTCCTCCATGGATGTGATGACTTAGGAATCCACCAGTCCAGCCTGTGGTTTTCTCTCTTACTGTGCTGTATTTTAGATAGGCCCTCTTGATTGTAGAATACATGTGAGAGTTGTTACAAAGGGAAGGTTCAATGTCTTCCTCTTTTTTTTTGTGATTTAGAATGGCGAATCAGGAAAAGAAATGGATGATGACAAAGATGCAAATAAATCTGAGATCAGCTTAGTGTTTGAAATTGCTCTGAAGCGAAATATGCCCGTCAGTTTTGAGGTATGTACCCAGTAGGGCTCTTCTGGTCCCCATCCCTGCTGCTCCCATTAACTTAAATAATCAACCAAATAAATAACATTAACTGGGATATAAGTATTTTGAAAGAGTTAATGTGCTTCCTTAGGTTCACACTTTCTATTATGAAATGATAGAGGTCCCAGGGAGATTAGAACTTATATATAATATCCTGGATTCCTGCTGCTCTCTTTGGCTTCTCTGCATTAAACCACTCGTGTAATATGATATTTCAGTTGGCACAGTACATTTTGTTTTTCCTGAGCATAAGATAATTTGTGATACTCTAGGATTTGTTGTTTTTAATAGGATCAAATAGAAAATATTGAAATTAATATTGAGTGACACACATATGTTAATATCCAGTTTTTTCTGAATCTGTTGCCAAAATATGTTTAAATTTTACTAATGAGTCACTTAGAAGTAAATAAGCAACTGTCTACTTTGGGACTAGATAAATATGTCACACGATATTTATAAATTTGTGTGAAATTTAAAAGGAAAAAAGTAAATTTATTATAACACCTCCTATATTAAGAGATCACTGATTTTGCAACTCAGATATCTGGAAAATAGGCAAAGCCCAAGAAGCAAGCTGTCACAGTTGTGGTGATGTTCACCTAGGAAACTCCCGCACTGAACTCACTGGCAGGGTCAGCTGACCTCAGCTGAGAACCTGTTTGGTTTCTTCTTCGACACAATTCCAACAGGTTGGGTTATCTGCGTTCTCCGCCTGTAGCAGATTAGAAGCTCAAAGTGGGCAAGGCAGGGAGAGAAGGCACGTGAGGGCTTCTTGGAGCCGGCAAGAAATGAAAAGGACAGTATGGAAAACCTATCAGTAATAATTGCGTATATGCAGAAAGCATTGCACATTGGCCTTTAGAGGCTGCAGTGAATAGGGACAGTATATGTTGTAGAACATTTGATGTTCATAATGACCTAGTGTGAACAATCAAAGGTTAAATGTTTGGTGTTTTCTGTGAAGTCAGTACAATATGTACCTGCATTTGTCTTTTTTTAATTGAGGAGGATGTCCATTAAAGTGGTTAAAAGAAACAGTTTTGGTGTTTCAACTAGTAAACTTAAATTACTTGGGAAATACGCTTATCATAAATGCCTTATTATCCCCAGTATTGTCACATTATTGAGATATTATGTCTTTTAATTTTCTTTTCATAATTGATATCTGGTATTAAAAGATAGCCATAATATAATGTTAATTAGTAAATTATTCAACTAAATAGGGTATCTTTTATAGGTGAGAATTTTGAAGGAGACTAAAGTTTTGAGCACTCAGCGTTTGGAGGGCATCTTTCCTTGAAAAGTTGTCCTAGTTTAACAGAGCGCATAATCACAGCGTTTGGGATCATTCATGGCTGGCAGATTCATAATCCTTTCCATTAGAAAGTGAGGTATTTTTATGGCGTTATCTATTAACCTTTTTAAGATCATGTCACAGAGTAAATACTCCTTTCCATGAAACAGCCTTTGAGGTCTCATCAGAAATAAGTTATTTTTCACCCATCAGGTGTTTTTGAGAGAGGCTTCCTCATGTAGGAAGCTTGATGGCTCATGAAACTGCAGTTAAGACAGAGTCCTTGTCCTCCGGTAAGTAGCTCCCTTTCCCAGAGGAGAAGATCAGATGTGTACACAGTTACACACAAACTATCATTCTCGATGGCCTGCCTACCTAACCTAACATGGTATGTTGTAGGGTCTTAATTTCCTCTTCCGGAAGAGACGGGATAACCATCATTAGTTACCTGTTTTAAACTAGTAAAAGACCACTTTGAGTATGAATTGAATGCGTTTATTTAGATTTCTTCCAGTTTTAGCTCATTAAGCATCCTAAGTATCATTAATGAATAGTCCCTGTGTAATACCTTCATAGTAGCTTTATTAAAGAAATCGATACTTTTGGCATAATTCTTCATTTCGGTTTTGCTTATGATAGGAACGCTAAGAAAGATCCGTGCTCTACAAGAACACCTCCTAATGCCTGTATGTTATTTTTCATATTTTATAGGTCATTAAAGAGAGTGGGCCCCCCCACATGAAAAGCTTTGTTACGCGGGTGTCGGTGGGAGAGTTCTCGGCGGAAGGAGAGGGGAATAGCAAAAAGCTCTCCAAGAAGCGCGCTGCCACCACTGTCCTGCAGGAGCTTAGAAAACTTCCGCCCCTTCCGGTGGTTGAAAAGCCAAAACTGTTTTTTAAAAAACGCCCTAAAACAATAGTAAAAGTAAGTACGTGCGTGTGAACGTCCGTCCGTTTTACTGGGTAAATAGTATGGCCATTGATAAAAGTTTTCCTGTAGGGCAGGCAGCTAAACCTATGGCTTATGAACAATCCCCGAGTCAGGGTTGGACCTGACTTTAATAACAATCCTGTCTTGCTTTGTAGACACTTGTGTGCCTGCATTTGTTCACGAAATAATAATCCTTCACCTATTTATAGTTTTTTTTTATGGCTCGAAAATGCTTTCCTGCCTATGATCACCTTTAGTGTAATTCTCATCGTGCCTGTGTAAGGTAGACGACGTTACCCCTCGTTGTACATATAAGGTGTAGGAAACATGTTTGTAGCGTGTGCTCACTCTTCTTCACCTGTCACGTGGAGCAGCCTGAGCTGCTGTGATCTGTGACCCAGTGTTCTTTCTGCCCATCATGTAGCCCAATTGTAACTTCCCAGGCCACGTGGAGTGGTGACAGGTGCAGAGTGGTGATCGGGTGATCAGTACTGGTGCTGAGGACAGCGGCAGTGGCTAGCTGTGCGCCTGGCCACGGCTAGTCCTCACGGCAGCCCTGTGAGGCACACAGGGTTGTCCTTCCATGATCCCGGGCGTGTGTTCCTTGCCAGACAAGAATACAGAGCACACCGCGTGTGACTCTTCCTTCTATTGGCTCAAATTTCATTGACATTAATCAAAGGGAAAAAATGGCAAAGGTTAGAGGAATGAGATGGATTGGCACTTAGGAGAGGACAGTACCCATCAGAGTTCAATGTGTGTGATGGGAATGGAGCTGGAATTCTGTTTCCAGAGAAAGCTGAAGTTGTCACCTTGTCAGCAGCCGGTTCAGCTCCCGTCCTTAGCAGGAGTCCTCGGATGAGGCTCTATGGGTCGGAGGTTGCCGGAATGACATACCTTTTACCTTTGGTGAACTTTCGTTGTTTAGATTGTGGCAGTAACATGGTTTAGGTGTTTCTCTGGGTTTTAGACCTTTATACCTTTGCTTTATTTAAAAATACATATAAGTATTTACCTAAATTAATAACTATATAAATAACTATATACTTTTTTTTAATGAACACTGTTATTACTTCACTAAGATGTCAGTTATGTGTTCCCTGAAATAGCATTCTGCATTATATATACAGTAGACTAAAAATATATGCCAAGTAGATCCACTCCTCTTGAGTCACAGTGGTTCCGACAAGGACTGGCTCTCATTCCGGTGTTCTAACCACGTGCAGTGGGATGTGGCTATCATGAACTTGACCTTTGGCATCAGTTTTGAGTGTATCTCCATGTGGCCTGAGCAGGTCATCTAACTTTTCTAATCTTACATTTCCTTGTTTAAAAAGTAATAATAGGGGAAGCCGGGATGGCTCAATGGGTTAAGCGCTCACTTTGCATTGCCGGGGACCGAGGATCGAATCCCGGCCCCGGCCTGTGCGGAACCATGTGCTGAATTGGGAGCTCCCCCAGTTCAGTTCTATCTCTGTCTCTGTATCTCTCTCTCTCTCTCTCTCTCTGTCAAAATAAATAAATAAATAAAAATATATTAAAAAAAAAAAAAGTAATAATAGCTGAACTTGCTTTATAAGATTGTTAGAACTATTAACTGAAATATAATACTCAGAATGCATCGGTAATTATTGTTAAATATTTATTGGTAATACAAATAATAAGTACTCAATATTAACTTGTTATTTTGTATCTAATTCTGTCTGTTCACATTTTGTATGTACGTAGATATATCCATGGTCTGTTTCTTAAACGTTTTTGTGTACAGAATCTATAGCTTATCCTTGATGGAAGAACAGTACTCTACATCAGAATGGCAGCTGGTCACCATAACTTCCACATAATTTATTAAACTAAATTTAATCTTAATAAATTAAGTATCATAAGCCATTAGGCTAGAAAAGATCTGTACATTTTTATAGTAGGATATAAATATTACTCTTGTTATTTTTAACTATAGCCGTTAAAAATGGAATTCTTGTTTACATAGATAGTATCTCCCAGAGAGGGGAAAAATGTTTTGAATTTTCAAAATTATTTACTGTTACTTCTAATATATAAGTATTATTCCAGAACTTTCTTCCTGTTCACCCCATTCAGATCTGTGCTTAAACTTCTTCAGGGAAGCCTTCTCTGACCCTGTCCCCCCAACCCCCCACACACACTCCGAGGTTAGGTTAGCTCCCTATATCTTTCCTCACATGCAATACGCTTGGAATTACTTGTCTGTCTTAAGTTCAAGCAAAGTCTGTAGATGGCCTCTGAAATGTAAGGCTATTCTGAGAAAGCATCATGTCTATGGTGCGTTGGAACCTAAGTACCATGAAGCATGAGCACACCTTACGGTGGGCCTATATGCTGGAAATAGTACATTGGTTTTTACAGTTTCTGATATGCAACAGAACTAGAGATAGCTGTGGATGATTTTCCTCAGTTTTATTTAAGATAATAGAACTGTCACATTGTCTCATTTGATCCTCTTAATCCCTCTGTGATGTAGCTGTCACCCCCATTTTCACAGATGATGTTCTTGCTTTAAGAAACTTACCCATGAGCACAGTCAGGGTTCAGGTCCAATCATGTCTGACTCTAGTGCCCGTTTGAAATTGGGTGCTTGTGAACTGTGATTTGGATTTTAAGATGTACTCTATAGAGTTAAAAAATGACTCTATATAGAGTTAAGACTCCCTGATGTTATATTGGGGTTTATATACTGTTTTTTAAGGTTCTCATCTATAAGATGTGACTACAAAGAAAGGTTTCTGATAAAGTTTTCTGGACAGCACTGTTACAAGACTGTTCTTACTGGTTTGTAGAATGATAATCCAAGAGCTGATACTGAGGAATAACTTAATTGTCGAGCGTGCTAGCAGTTTACTTCAGCCAAGGGAAGGAACCTGCCATTCTTGGTGTTCTCAGAACTCCACTCTTACCTAATCAGATATATGCATCTGATCCTTTTTCATTGAAATCTGTATCAACAACAATGCCTGTGACACTTCAGAGATTCTTAAACAGGCTTATTAAACAGGAACAGAGACAACATGCCATAGGAAGTACATTTACTGGAACATTTATTGGACGATCTTTGTGAAGTAAAGGGAAACTTTCGAGGCTGACACTAGAAGTAATACTTTTTAGGAATTTTAAAAACTATATTTTGGATACTTACTGGATATATCTATTTTAGTTGGATGTATTACGCATGTCTCTTCCCAGTTCATGGCTTGTCTTGTTATGGTCCTTTTGGTGTTTTTTAATGACCAGAAGTTGTGAAGCAGTTCTGCACTGAAGAGTTTAAAATCATAAACTGGGTCGACCCAACTTATCAGCGATACTTCTGAGCCCTAAACCCCATCCAAGCCTGAGTTTCAGATCCATTTTATGACTTTCCTCTATGACTCTCATTTATCGTTCCCAGTCATGGTTTCTGGATGGAGGGGGGAGGAGGAAAAAACTACGTTAAGTATTCAGTAAGGTTTGCAAGCATGTTTTGAAATTTTTTTCTTAAATTATTTTTCAGGCTGGACCAGAATATGGTCAAGGCATGAACCCCATTAGCCGCCTGGCTCAGATTCAACAGGCCAAGAAGGAGAAGGAGCCAGATTATGTTCTGCTGTCAGAGAGAGGAATGCCACGGCGTCGGGAATTTGTGATGCAGGTATGTCTAACCTTTATATTAGAAACTTTTTGTTTAATCTTGAAGAAAGACTTAGAAATCCCCAGGTTGGAACAGAGGTATGTGGGAAAAGGTGGACTAGGAATTAATAGCAGACAGTCACACTATTTACTCCAAAGGCATTAATTCCCTACAGGCCCACCTGCCAACTTGGTGGAAACATTCAAGGGTCAAGGACATGTTAGAACAGACAGAAGAGTTTTGAAGTCACTTAAGTTCACAGAGGTTATTTCCCTCAGAGTTTATCATTTAGAACGCTTGCCTCTAACTTACCATGTTACAGTTTGCATGCAGCCAGAGCCCGTTAACTACTGGGACCAGGAAACAGAGGAATTAGAAACAAAGCTGAGAAGGATGGATGGAGTAGGTGGCCCAGGGCCAAGAGCGTGAAGCGTGGTGAGGACTGAGGGACGCAGAGTTACTGAGCTATTTCGCTGCGCTGTTGAGCAGCCAGGACAGCTGGAGACTGGTTGCCAGGGTATTGGCAGAGGGGTGGCACCTAGGAAGGAGGTAGGGTGCCCGAATGCCCCCCTCCTTTCAGCTCCCACCTGTCCGTCTTCATTTGCCACCTCGAGCCCCCGTGTTGAAGAAACCTTTAATTTGTAGTAGGACAAGTGCAAACATACGCAAAGGTGGACATATTTAATCGTCTGCAATCTGAATAGTATACTATAGAATAATTGGGGAATATGTCCGTCTTCCAGACACAATAATTAAGATTCTTTTTTTAGCACACTTGCTTCAGCTGCTGCTTTTCATTCCTCTCAATCCCCCGCCCCCCTTGTTCCTTTTCATGAAGCATTTCAAAGCTAATTTCTAACTAGATGTCATTTCAGCCTATATGCTTAATCTGTATCTCTAAAAGAATGTAAGTTTTTAATATTTTCTTACGTTAGGCATGATTCATTAGAATCATCCAATACTCAGTGTATATTTAAATTTTCCTTATGGTCTCAAAACTGTTTTTGTTGTTATTGACTTGCCAAATTTTCCAGTAAAACCCATGGAGCTCACCTTTAATATAATCCAGTTAAAATCAGAAGATACTTAAGTGTTGACCACATGGGAGACATTTTGATACTCAAGCATACTCTCATATTGACGAACTTTTCATGCCTATCTAAATTTTACCTCTCCTCCTAAGTTACAATCTCCACATTTCTTCATCTCACGGTACTCAGTCCAGCAGTCTGTGTATAGTAGTGCCTTAATAAACCTTCCATGTGCATCTGCTATCTGCCTGTCTGCCTGAGAGATAGTTTGGCTTGGCTTATGTCAGAAACATAAGCTTACGGTGTAGTTGGATGAACCACTGTTGGGAACCTAGATGTCCACAGAGGGGCAATTCTTCTATGATCAGTACACCCATTATTGTCTATATGTCATTAGGACTTAGAACAGTGTTGTCCTAGTATTTTCACTTTGTGAGCTATATGCACCATTTTCCTTTTTATACCCTTAGCTTTGAAGAATTCTAGAAAGGACTCTTTGAATGCCAAAGCTTGAAGGGAAAACAACTACCTAAATTTTAGACCTCTATTAGAAATAGAAATGAGATTTTACTCTATTAAACAATTCTTTTTCTAGAGTGCCCCCTTTGAAAGAGAAATTTAGAGTGTCTTCCGCCAGCTTCCATTTTATGGGTATTCATAAACATTCTAGTCAAACAGGAACATTTGGCTTTGCTTTTACGTGTTTTCACACTTAATTCATATTGTTTTTCCCCCCTTCTGGAAGCCCCAGTGGATTCATTACTGTATTGCAGAAACTTTATCAAAGTACAGGGTAGAGCATAAACTACTTCAGCAATGTTATTGTTATAATTGAATGTGGAAGTGAAATATCTAGAGATGATATGTAATACTTATTTATCACCAAAAGAAAAGTAAGTTTGTGTGTTGTAAAATGGATGTAGTCACTTGTTCTAATTGCTAGATAAATGAAAACCTTTTGTTTGGTTATGTAGTTCCAGAGCAAATTTCTTAAAACTTAATTTTAAGAAAATAATGATAATTAAGCTACATTGCGTGTCAGCACATTGTATCATTACACACCATCTGATACCAGTTTTTCTACCTGCCATTGTGATCTCCAGATTTTAAAAAATATATAAGGTAATTTCACTAATTTTATTTGTGACTCAGGTAAAGGTAATAAATTAAGTTTTTGGTAAATGCTAGTTTAGAACCTTGTTTTTTTGAGGACTTGATTTATTTAAATCATTTGTTGAAAGACAAAAATCTGGCAATCTTAAATTTATTTCATAGCAAAATTGAGCTTCTTTGCAAATTAATATTTTAGTGTAAAATATTTATAATAGTTATTAAATTTGTGAGCTTTCTAGGAAGATAACATAGGACATTCATTACATAATTACTTGACTCTTAAGTGAAGTGATTTTTCTTTTTTCTTTTTTGGAGTGACCATCACATTAGCTGGGAATTAAAATCCTTCAGTACAAGGGTCTTTTTTGATACTAAAAAGCTGGGTTAGCTGCTCACATACTATTGAATCATGCAACTGTAAAAACTTGTGTGAGGCAGCGGGTGGGTGAATGGGAAAAATGAATGTGGAAGTATCTGTCCTGGAAGTAAATCTTAAAGGTGTGAGACTAGGTCAGGTGGAAAGTTGACAGACAGATCCAAGGTAAATGGCAAATTGGGAGCAGTATTATCCAAAAGCAGGAGGCTGGAGCCAGAGGGCTCGGGCCTGGATCCATAAGGGAGGTTTTAGGATGAAGCAGCAGCAAGATTGAATGAGAATGAGTGAGGTGCAGATAGTAGCGTGTAGAGACTGAGGAAGCATTTTGCTGCACAGGTATCTTTTGCTTCTATTTACTTTGGTCAGTCTTTTGATACTTGGAGCCGTAGAGGAAGCTTCTGACGGAGTTGACCTAGTCAGCAACAACACAGGGGCTGGTGGAGCCGGGAAACAAACCAAGCCCTGGAAAAAGTAACAGGTAGCAGGGACTGGCCCCAGCCAGGGACTTGAGCACATTGTTCCTGGGACCTGTGTTCTGGGCAGGTGCAGGCCGGCATGGATATGGAGGTGGTGTGTGCTCACCCGCTCCAGGATCTGCCGTGAGCAGTAGCTCAGGGCTTCTGAGCGAGGCCCATAGATTACTGCTGAGTGGTCACAACGCAGTGCTTTCTGGTCTCAGCAGAAAAAGCAATGACTGTTTCAGAAACATTGCACAGATTTGTGCTATAAGATTTGTGATCGCTGTTACAGAAATTCTATAAGAATACATTTTCAGTGTGTCGTAAGCTACAAAAACGATGTCATATAGTTCACCTGGACTAAAATTCTGTTACGAGTGTCATGTCTTTGGTCACATAACTTGCACATTGTTTATGCTTGTATTAAGTTTTTCCCTCCCACTGTTGTATGTCACTAGTTCCTTAACAATAGTTGCTTAAAGTAGTGATGGAAGTAATAACCCAAATAAAACTCTCAATAGTGTTGTAAGACTAAATGGCAAACAGCACACAAGTAGATATCAGGCCCCCCCCCCCCAAAACAAAACAAAACAAAACAAAAAACTGGTAGCAGTATCATACATTAGATCTGGAAACTGGATTTAGTTGTACTGTATACTCATTTATTGCTACTATCCAGTTTATGGTCATTGTGAAATGTTATGAAAGTAGCATGTAGCGATTGAAATGGTCTAATTTTTAAAAAATAAAGCACAGTGAGTGACATCTGGTAAGACAATTCAAAACTTCTGGTAAAACAATTCAAAACTTCAGGTACAGCTTGCCTGTTCAACTCTTGCTCATTTTTCAACTGGCTTAAAAAGATTGATTTCTAGGAATCTGTGTATTCTGAAAGGTTAGTCTTTTGCAGTTATACGGCATTTTAAACATATTGTGTTGTGTTTTTCCTTTATTTTTTCTTCTTCAAATAATGCTTTTTGAGGAACAAAAGTCATTAATTTTACTGCAGTCAAGTCTTTTTCCTTATGTTAACTTTCTAGTAAATCTAGACATCCAAAAAAATAAGTGCCACACCTTGTTCTTCCCCAAAAGGGCCTTGGCTGCTCTTAGCACTTAGCATTTCTATATAAATTTTGGAGTCAGCTTCTGAAGCATTATAAAAATATGTGTGTCTGACCTCATTGGCAAGGGAAGTAAAAGCACAAATAAACAAATGGGACCTTATCAAGCTAAAAAGCTTCTGTGCTGCAAAGGAAACCATCAACAAAGCAAAGAGGCAACCAACCAACTGGGAGAAAATATTTGCAAACAATGCCTCTGATAAGGGGCTAATATCAAAAATATAC
>PVKE010005433.1:0-59051 GCA_004027555.1 Craseonycteris thonglongyai
CCTCCCCCAGCCACCCCTCAGACCTCAGGTCACCGCTAAACCATTGACTGATTTTGATCTGTCTCTTCTGCGGACTAGAAATCTAGTTGTCTTTTGCAGGGTTGATTCTCTGGGTTGTATTACAGATGATCTCTGGGTGTTTTCCACGGAGTTTGGCAACGTCTTGCTCTTTTGGAAGTTGAGTGTGATGCTCCAATGCATCCAGAGAGACAACTAAACCAAGGTGGATTTCAGATACATTGGTAGGGACGCGAACGTCCTGAAATCAGTTTTCATTTCAGAGTCAGCCCTTGAACCACGGACAATGCAGGCTCCTTGAGTAGAATCTCACCTGTGGTCCCTGTCCTCAGGCTTCTCAGAAATGGGTCCTTTTATACCATAAGGGTTAGGGTTTCGTTGGACAGAAATGAAGTCGGAAAGCTCCAGGGCAGTTTTTGAACTTGATCCAGGTTTAGCGAACATTTTGAGGGAAAAGATGTGGTTCCGTGGTTCAGAACTCCCCTGCGGAAAATAAGGAAAATAAGGCCATTGTTCCTATTTACACATACAGAACAGCCCCCAGCTCACTGGGTGGAGTCTCCTTGAACTTCTAAGGACGGTGTGTGCCATTCGAGTAACTGGAGGCTTGTTTCCCTGACTTCTGAGCTTTGCAAAGAAAGGACTTATCTCTGCATAACTACTGTGATGGTTACTGTTACAGACTTACTTTTACTGTATTTTTCCATGTATAAGACACCCCCAGGTATAAGACAACCTCTACTTTTCTAACCCACCACTAAAAAAAACAATACACACGATGACCCCCCAGTTTTTGGTCTAACAATTTTAGACAAAAGCATTGTCTTATACACCGAAAAATATTTGGGAAGCGTGCCTGAAAAGTTTCCAATGTGTCGGACTCCACACAGCAAAAGCACTGTATAAATCCTTCTCTGTGAATCTGTGTGTTCAGTCATTTTAAATCGGTACAGTTAACATGCTCCGGCAGTTAACTGTTCTGTGCACAAGCTTAAATACATAGTAGCTTTGAGAAGAACTCATCTTTGGCACTTTCAACTCATTGTCCTTGTCATCTGTCAACTCCTGGAGGAGAGGTAGCTTCTTTTCTAGTTTCTCCAGGAGGTACGGGGTTCTGGTCTGGGTGGGAACAGAAAACCCTTATGAGCTATGGGGCTTCTGATGCTAACAAGTGTCACTTCTTATAAGTGGGAACAATTTTATTGAGCAATTTTGCTGAAACAGATTTTGATGTTGAAGAAAATTTAAACATCACGTGCAGATACCTCCAGAAAAGTCACTGAAACATGATGGCTTTACAGACTTGTAAAGGCTCAACCGCAAGAATTCAGGCAAGTTAATCGCCACAGAAAATTACTACGGCTGGAAATGAGTCAATCCTCTGGGTCAAGGGGAGTCCCATCCTGTCATTTCTCTTCCTGTAGCTACATTGTCATCATAGATTGTGCATATCGCATTTAGGAAAACAATAATGTTTAACTTCTAAGTACGTTGAAGGAATTCGATAGTTTTATATTTGATACATTTGCATTAGAGAACAAAAAGCATGAATTGGGGGTTATTGTTGTTTTTCACATAGAATGTGTTCATCTGTTTGCTAGATGGCCTTGTAGGGCATTGACTCCATTCAGTGTGGCCCTTAGGAAACAGTCCCCAAATTAATAGTGATGGTGACGTAAGACAGGTTTACTACTCGCGATGCACGCCGCTAGGCCACGATGTCTGTGTGTATTCCCTTAATGATTGGCACTTAATCCCGTGAGATAGTAGGTGCTGTGATTCTCTACCTGACAGATGCAGATTAAATCTTCTTGAAGTGTTTGCTGGTGGCCATGAAACTTCTCAGCGATGGAGATGATTCGATTCAGGGCTTTCTGGCCCCCAAGGGCACCCTCTCCCTCTCTCATCTGACTTGCCTCTTCCCCTGTATGGTTAGTGACTTTATTAGAGCAAGTGCTCGTGACGCCCATCATGAGTTGGAAGCTTATTGTCTTTCTGTTCTCCTAATTTCACCAGGACACAGAGTTCTGGTCTTTCCTGGAAAGAACTGAGACATGGCAGCACAGACTCTGGATGCGCTTGGGTGGCAGCGGGCTGTGTGGATTGGGTGGGGCTGTGCCCTTCATTTGCCGTCCTCTCTACTTTCCATCCCTCACGGTACCTCCTGGGTGCTGGTGTTATTTGCTGTGTGACCCCTGCTTTCCTCTAGACTTGCAGAAAAGCGAGGTCACTGCGCAGCGGATGTTTGTGTGCCGGGCGTTTCTAGTGTGTCAAAATGTGGTACATAATACACTTAGTTTTCAATGTGAGCTGTGTTCCTTTCATTTTTGTTGTAAAATAGTTAAAAGGATATAAGCAATCTTAAACAGTGTGGAATGCCAGGCACATTGCTGTGAATGCTAAAACTTGGAGTCAAAACTGCTTTGAGATAAATCGTAAATGTCTCCTTCTCACCTTCCCAGTAAAGCAGACATTTTGAAGTGTTTCGTTTGCACTCAGGACACAGGATAAATAGGTGAATAAGTTTGCACACACAGGTGGGGCCCCTCCCATGAGAACACACACACACAGGCCACACCCTCAGAACCACCCCCACATCTGGACCACACACTAGACTCCAGTCCTGACTCTGACACCGACTTGAGCCTCCTGAGTTTCCTTATCAACATGATCAGGGAATTGGCCTCAGTTACCTCCTTCAAGTCCCTTTCCACATCCCTGTTAAGACTCCGAAGTTAGGACATCAAGAAGGAATAATGGCAGGATTCTTTTCCTTGATGGAATTTCAGATTATGAGCAAAATGCTCAACCTTCTTCCAAGGAAGGTCATATTTAAATGAACGTACTTAAATTCAGACGCTCGAAGTTAAGTCCACAGGGTTTAGGAAAGCATCATTAGTACCTGAAGAGATGTAAGAATGAGTGCGGTTGTCCTTCTTCATAATGTAACCTGCAAGATTGTCTCTACTTCACGTCTGAAAAGTGCAGTGAAAAGAAAACCCCAGAGAATCTTAATATACGTGAAGACTTCTAATGAATATTAATGTTTCTTTTACCCAACAACCCTGGTAAGCAAAAAAAAAAAAAAAATGTTATTTTTATAAACTATTGATCATTGGCTTTACTGATAATTGCCTTAACACAATATTGGCTTTGTTAAAAGTTATGTTGATTGTATAGACCCAAATAATTTTAATTTCATAAACTTGGTTTTCTGATATACCTAAGAGGAAATAGTGCAGGATGTACATACTTTATTCTTTTTCTGTGAACTTTGTTATTTTGAATATAAAATCTAGTTTTCCCCAAGGCAATGAATATGCTTTTTTTTTTTTTTTTTGAGTTTTCAACTGTAAGGAAATCGAATGAACACTGAATATAGAGAAGGAACTTGATAACAACATTCAATATACACTTACTCTCAATATAGATAACTTCATTAACTAAGAAAACTTTTAACTTTTGTTTTGAAGTGGATTATTTTTATTAAATAACTTTAATAAAGTCAAAGGGTTTTCACTGTCATAATTTCGATACTGAGCATTATGTGACTGGGCAGTTAGTGGGAGGGGGTGGAAATGAGGGAGGAAAAGGGAATGGTTTGAATACCTGTGATGGTTAGGCCTTTCCCAGACATTAACCTGGTTGGTCCTCAGAAGAAGTCCCTGTGGCAGGTGTCACAGTCCCTATGTTGCTAAGAACAAGAGGCTGAAATGTGGGGACAAGCTCAGCGCTAGGCAGGGTCTAGTTCCGGTGTGCCTGATTCCAAAGAGCCATCACCTAGAGTTAATAGGGTTGCCACATTGAGCAAATAAAAATATAGGAAATGGCTAAACTTGAACTTCAGTTAATGAAAAAATTTTAGTCTGGGTAGATCCCATTCAGTATCTGGCCATTCACAGGTTACCTGGCAACCCTCTCCTTGTCCTTATCGTTGAAACCAGACCACTTCTGAGTGAAAGCGTTGTTATTGTCGTTGCAGCTAATCGAGGGCACTGTGCTCACAGGGTTTGGATATGCAGGTCCCGAAACAATGAGTTGCCATCCCCCGTTTTGTGAGATTCTTTCAGCGTGGTACTTAATAGGGAGCATCTCTAGTACCTCACCGTGGCCTGTAACTGTCCTGCATTTGGGGATAACTTACCTGAGAGGTCAGGAGTGGGTAAGATTTTCCTTGGGCATGACAGCTCAAGATTGGCAGTAGCTTCCCGGGGGGCTGTGTTGAGGTGGCTTCTGGGGTACGTCGGAGCTCAGCTCGAAAGAGGGCTTGGGGTGATGTCTGCTGGTCACTGTGGTGTGGAAGGGCTCGCTGTGACTGCCTACTGCATCTCAGAAATGATCCTCTCATGCGGGGCTCATGGGACATGTTAACTTAACATCTTTGTTCTTGTGTCTTTGAGCGACTGCACCTTAATTCGCCTACAGCGCCTGTAAAACGCAGAACCTAATATGACCTTCAAGACAAATAATGGATCGCTTTGTTTCTTGGACCTTGGAAATCTTCTCTTGCCATGTGGCGAATCCTGGAGATACGAATAGGGATCTTACAGAGATGGCTCTCCCTGCCTCCTGATGACAGTGAGGCCAAGTTCAAACAAACAAAATTCTGAAACTTGCAGCTCGGATCCCTCGGGCTTCCCATGCTGACATCTATTATCTGTAGAATCACAGCAGCTAAAACATCAACACAGTTGTTTGGAGTTACTCAGCAAATAACATCGGATGAAAAGAAAATTGGGTGGGAAAGAGACCCTTGAAAATTTAGAAACACAGTCTTCGGAGCTTTCAACCGGTTCATCCTTTATGAGGGCTCTGAATATATTGAACCTGAGAACCAGCTCTCAAAGCTAAGGTGCCCAGATTCTAACATGGGTAAAGCGGAACACCATGGACCGGGGGGGAGGGGGATCTTGATGAAAAATTGGGTCTATCTCCCGCCGTTCCCTAGCTTGTCGTGCATTCTTTCCAAACATCGGGACTTTTTTAAAACACCGCAGGACGCGGGACAAATTGTTAAAAATCGGGACTGTCCCGCCCAAAGCGGGACATCTGGTCACCTTACTCAAAGCCCCAAATACTGAGTCAAAGAGTGGGACAGTTCAGTTTGCGAAATTGTTCCAAGTTGAGTTACAATTGTAAGGTTCACTGAAGAGAGACCACACTGAGTTCTGGTTCTCTCACTAGAGAGAGCTTTTTATTAGAAATGGCCGAGAAATGGTAGAGAAACGGCCGGGCTGATACGGAAAGAGGGAAGGTGGCGCCCGCAGCATCTGGGAGGTGGGGGAGCATTTTAGGGGCAGCATTGGAAGTTCTAAGCGGGAGGGGGATAGGGGCAGACCTCGCACCTGGGTTGAGCATGATGACTAGGACTTTCTGAGAACTGTTTGTTCTCAGCCACGATTTCTGTAATTGCTTACCTTTCTGAGACTCAAGGACTTTATTTATCTCTTGTCCTTGGCCCTGGGTTTTATAATTGCGCTTTTGTAGTGTTGGATTCCCTGGCCCTAACAAAAATAAGCCTTGATTCGGGAAGAAAAGAAAGAAAAAGTTAAGCCTCAAGTTTAACAGAAGGGCTTAGAAAAACCATTGCAAACAGCATGAATTATTCAGGCTGGGGACACGGTGACTTGTCTTTTCTACTCAGAAGGCTCCAATGTCTGGCCTCCACCACAGTGCAGATAGATCGGTCTGCTTCAGGGGAGCAGTCAGGGGAGCGGTGAGCCTCTCTTCTCCCTTAGGGCCCTGCTTGGGTTTTCTAATGCAATGGGTTGTGAACTGGGGTCCCCGAGCGTTTTCGTTATGGTGTTCGGATAGGAGAGAAGAGGCCTTATGGTCAGAGCAAATAAATGCTTCTGGCATTGTCACTCCTAAATCATTTCTGCATACAAGCTCAGATCCCCAAGTGGAACAAAACAGTACAACTGCACCTCTGTGCTCCTCCAGGTACATAATAGGATGGCGGGGGGGGGGGGCACTAGATCTGGATATTAAAATTGTTTTCATTAGAGCAAATAATAGGCAACAGCCACCCTGTTGCTATGAGAGCTCATCTCTTCCCGGAAGATGTCCCTAACTCTCCCCCGTTACACGCTCCTCTTAAGTTCTTGTCACACTTTGTATCTCCTTCTATTGACTGGTTTCAATAGACATTGTGTAGTAAACAGCGCATGAGCTTTGGAACCAACCCCCAGCTCCACTTGGGCAAGTGACTTATCGTCCCTGAATCCTGGTTCTTTTGTTTCTCTGAAGACTTTCTGTGAGAGTTCACCATTCAATGGTAGTTGCTCCATGAACAAGAGGATTCTACTATTAATTAGACTAAGAGGTCTTAGGACAGGGTCCTGACTTAGTGCACATCCCACATGTAACAAACCCATAGCAGACAGTATTTTTTGAATGAATGGTCCGTATGGCTCAGATGTCATTCCAGGAAGCTAGCAGTTCTTTTCAGAGTGTGTCCATAGACCTTTAGGCATTTTTCCCTTAAAGTTCTCCTTGCAACTTATTTCAGTGGTTGTTTACGTGCCATCTCATTCGCCCAAGTAGCTTCTTGAGGTCTGGCTTTTTATATCCATTGTATCCATCACACTACAAATAAACAGGTCTGCAGATAACTCTTCAAGGTTGAGATGTTACAAGATTAAAAAGAGAAAAACATGGAACCAGAAGGGAAAGAAGTCCTGTCCTCAGATTGACAAGTGTTACATTGGAATTACATGAGTGAGTCAACTGCATGAGTCATCTACTCGGAGAGCTTCTGAAAGTCTTACCAATAACCATCCTAATTTACACATTTAATTGTTTACCCTGGTGACTTGGCTGTGAAGTAATTGGCTGCAGGAGCATCAAGATTGATGACAGTGAGAGAAAGACAAAAGTGGACTTTAATCCAGAGGTTGCTAGAGTGTTCTCAAATGAGAAAGGGTAGCCTTCCTGACTCATGAGCAGAGCCCATGAGCAAGGACTGGGACAGCGATGTAGGGTCATGAGGCACAGAGAGCGGAACAGGCCGTGGGTGTGAGAGATGGAGACTTAGATGGTACGGCCTGGAGAAGCCACAAATTCTGGTGGAGAAGAAGGACCTAGATGCTCAATAACGATGGTGGTGTACATGAAAAATGTCCAGAATCCCTAATCAGTAGAGAAATGCCAATCAAACCCACAGTGAGATATCAGATCACACCCCGTAGGGTGGTTCCTATAAAAAATTTAATAGGAAATTGTGTAAAAAAACAACAACAACAGAAAATGACAAGGTTTGGTACGGGTGTACAGAAATTGGAACCCCCGTACACTATTGGGAAGGATATA
This sequence comes from Craseonycteris thonglongyai, assembly GCA_004027555.1. Classification (NCBI taxonomy): domain Eukaryota; kingdom Metazoa; phylum Chordata; class Mammalia; order Chiroptera; family Craseonycteridae; genus Craseonycteris; species Craseonycteris thonglongyai. Next base: position 7,330 of record PVKE010005433.1, read on the forward strand.
AAATGGTGCAGCCTCTGGAAAACACTGTGGTGGTTCCTCAAAAGGTTAAAAATAGAATGAACAAATCCAGGAATTCCACATCTCTCCATTGGCAGATAAATGGATTTAAAAATGTAGTATATACATATAATGGAATATTACACATCCTTAAAAGTGAACAAAATTCTGGCACTGGATGAATCTTGAGGACATTACAGTGAAATTAGCCAGGTTTGGTTCAGTGATATTACAAAATCTCTTATTTTATTAATAAAGTTATTTCCTTTTTGGGGGAGGGAAATACAGCAGTTACAAAAAGACATATATTGTGTGATTCCACTTATTTGACTGTATACTTCAAGGGTTATGACTGCTTATGTATCAATAAGAGTTCGAGTCATAACTCAGTTCTTTCTTACTCCATAGATGGATTCAAAATGCATCAGTCTTTTCCCCACTTCTAAAACCAGGATTGAGTTTTTAACTAACAGTTGGTTTATGCATGTTGCATAGAATTATTGTAAGTGAACATAGGTTTTTTTCCCTGACAGTATCTTCAGCTATTCAAACAGAATGTCTACCCCATGCCCGGTTATGTTTCCCATATAGTTTTCATTCTTGCCTCTTTCTCAGCATCTCATATGTATAGTAATAGAGATCGTTTCTTATTCTCTTTCAGATGGCTGCCTTAGCGTCACTTTCTTCATGTGTATATTTATATTCAGAGGCTCCAATAGTAAATAGTTCCAACAGGATGAAGCTTTTAATCCAGTTTTATGGCTAAAAGGCATGCTCTACACCTTAGTGACTGCTGTCTCTTAAGAATCCAATTTCCGAAAGTGATATTCCTGAGACTGAGTGGGAATTTTCAAAACCTAGAGTTTAAAGTTAAGTATCAAGTTCAAACCAAGCCCAAACCATCCAGGCTGAGACGGATCGGTGTGGCCATAAACAGCAACAACATTTTTCAGGGTCTGTTGGTATCGTAACTATGACTACGGCTCAGAGAAGTCAAGTCACTCTCCTCTGTCCCCAAGCGTGTGGGGCTGTTTATCCGCAACAGAATGTTTAGAGAATGTAACATTCATAGTAAAAGCACCAGAACATGATAGAGACACATCTGCTAAGTAGTAGGTATCAAAACAATGAGGGGAAGCCAGGATGGCTCAGTGGGTTAAGCACTCACTTTGCAGCGCTGGGGACCAGGGATCGAATCCCGGCCCCGGCCCGTGGGGACCCATATGCTGAACTGGGAGCTCCCCCAGTTCAGTTCTCTCTGTCCCTGTCAAAAATAAATAAAAATATATTTTAAAAAATTTAAAAAAACAAACAATGAGACACACTGTGAGAGTACGTTCCGTTATGAATGAAAATTCTGTCACTGAGACACAGCACATTAGCATTTAGGTAGCGTCGTAAGAAACACAACTAGTGGAGAAGCTTCTAGTCCCTTCTAGACGCTAACTTTCATGACCAGCATGTCAAAATCAAGTGATCTTTCCTAAACCTCTTTTTTTTCCTTTGTAAATGTCATACAATTTAAAAATAAAAATAAGTTTAGCAGGTTAAAGGACCTTCAGCTTCTGGTTCACGGAAGTGGCTAGCTAAGACTTAATTCTAAAGTCACTAACTGACCACGGCGCTTTGTAACTCCTCACAAGCAGTTCACTACCTACCGGATTTTAAAACCACTTTCTGGGATATTGGCTTTCTTCTCGTGTTCGTAGGAAGCGCATCTGCGTGTCTCGCATAGCTGAAAGATCTACAAGCATCTTGTCTGCCTCACTTCTAACGGGTTACTAATCCTTTGTCCTGCATTTCTGTTCCTTATTAAAAATACTCAAGCTATAATGGTAGCGGGCTAGTGAAGACACTTCTGTTTGGGTCATGTGGGAAGTCTGAGTAAACACCGTCTGCCCTTCAGCGTGATCAGTACAAGTAAATGTAGGAATTACAAGTCACCGGCAGCCAGCTTTTACTTCTGAAAGCCCAGGATGAGAGGTAGCCAAAATAATCATGAGTCCACTGGTGACGACTCCCGTTCCACAGCCCCTTAACCAACTCTTAGACTATAAATAAAATGTAAAGAAGGAAAAGAAACCCCGGATACAAATAAATGTTTAGTAAGGAGGTTGAGGAACAGAAAATAAGTAAGTAAAACTACAATTGGTTTTTTCAGACAAGGCTGCTTTCATACGCCAGCTTCCGAGTGTGCAGATTTTACCACTTCAGACGTTAGAGTCTGTGTACTTAGAGACGGGAGAACCTGTGCTATGGCCCAAAGTCCCTTCCAGGCAGAACAGGGCTCCTTAGCAGTTCCTCTCTGGAAGGGGCCTGGCTTGAAGCCCTCTGAGTGGTCTCTGCTCCCTGTGGAAAGGACGCTGCTGCCCTCTGGTGTCACTTCGGGCAGAGGACACAGATGGAGAGACGTGTTAGCAGCAGTGAGTCGGAGGACCTGCCAGCTTTCCTTCTGAGAGAAAAGAGCCTTGTGAAGATCCCTAGGGGACACCTGGGCCCTTCCTCCTCACTGAGGGGTGGGGTGCAGACGGGGCAGCAGCTCCCGCAGCCTCCAAATGTCAAGCCTGAGATGAAACAGTCCGTCGGGGTGGGCAAACTCTCTTCTAAAAAACTGGGCGTTCCCCAGGAAGCTGGTTACAAGCAAACCCCAAAACCCATTTCCCCCAGCCACACATTTATTTATTCTACTGTGGTATAAACAGCTGATGACAGAGGATGCAAAACCAACTCAAATGCGATAGAGAAAAATCAAGCAGAGTCAGGGCACCTGGAGATACTGTCTGCACAGAGTGTCCCCCTGAAGAAGTCAAGAATGACAGGAAGGAAGAACCCCTGGGGCGAGGTGGGGAAAGAACATTCCAAACTGCAAAGGCCCTGGGGTAGAAGCAGGACCCTGACCCTCTTCTCAGGCATCTCTGGTCTTACTTCTTCGATGGGTTCCTTCAGTGGTTTAAAAACCTCAGCAAACCCTCTAAACCCTACAGATCCCTTCTGCCGCTCAAGCCACCGCCCAGTTTCTGGACCGAGGAGCCGAATTTTGCTCAACTGTCCTTTGCTGCCTGACCCACAGTGACCTCGTGTGCCTCTCCTGGCCTAAAGCCATGCTCACCCCTGACCTGGAGCCGTAGCTGGATGACTTGTTATGGGCACTGGAGTCTATTCTGCAGAGTTCCGTGAGAAACAACAAATGTCATCATATTCACATATAAGGAGCTCGGTAGTCCAAGGACGCTGCAAAGTGCGTGATATGCCTTCTCATTTAACACTCAGAACAAGCCTACGAAGTCGGAATTACTGCTCTTCCCATTCTGTAGCTGAGAAAATAGATTCCGAGAGGCTGACTTTCCTGAGGACACACAGCTAACCCATGTAGAGTCAGGACTCCCCTTCAGGCCTGTCTTCCTGGATGCTTAGCTCCTCGGGTCACCGAGGCCTGTGACCTGTGTGTTTGACTCTGTCCCAACGCTACTCCGCAGTGCTGTGATGTACAGATTTCCTTTCACTGGTTTAAGTATTTATTTAATTGTTTTTTGACAGAGAGAGAGAGAGCTACAGAGACAGAGAGAGAACTGAACTGGGGGAGCTCCCAGTTCAGCACATGGTTCCGCACAGGCCGGGGCCGGGATTCGATCCTCGGTCCCCAGCGCTGCAAAGTGAGCGCTTAACCCACTGAGCCATCCCGGCTTCCCCTCCTTTCACTGGTTTAAAATGAAGGAGTTAAAAGAATTCCCTTCTGTAGCCACAGAGTAACTTAACGGTTACTTAGAGCTCAGGGGTTATGGGGAAATGCATAGTGACTACACACAGGAACGGGGTTTCATTTGGGAAGATGAAAATGTCCTAAAATCGATGAGGGTGATGATTGCACCATTCTGTGAGTGTGCTAGAAACCCTCGAATTCTACACTTTACATGGGCAGATTGTCGGCATGTGGATTATATCTTAATAGTGCTGTGATTGGGGTGAAAAAAATCCCATTAGAGATATTTAGCTTACTTATCTGACAACCAATGCAAAACACGTAGGTGTTCGTAGACCATGCCACTTTTATCCATCAATTCACAGCCAGCAGTGGTTTGTAAAGTGGTGCTTGGTTTACACACGCGTGCACAGGCGGGTGCAGGATTTGGGGTTCCCGTTCAGATCCTTACTGAGCAGGGAGCCTGCAGGCAGCGGTGAGTGGAGCATGCTCTTCCATGCCTTTAAAACAAAAGGCGAGAAGGACCATCCGCCCCTGAATGAAAGCAGCACCCCAGTCCTGTGACTGCCTGCCGGTGATGTTAGTGACTTTTGTCAGGGGACCATGTCCAGATGTCTGGGCAGTTTTGATGACCACATTGCCTCCCAAATCCGTGCTCATTGTCCCAACTCCCAAAAATGGAAGGGAAACGAAAAAGCAAGGGGCAGTTTGGTTCCGCCACCAGAGTGCTGTTCATTCCCTTCTAGTGGAGCCACGCGCGTGAGGGTGGCCGGTAGCTTTCAAAACTCTGGACCAAATGAGCCTCCATCCACCGAGGGAGGAGCATCACACACAGGAAAGAACAGGCCGCGTGGGACTATTAACTACCAGCTGCTCCGGCCCGATTATGTCCTTGTCTTGATAAGTTTGTCCCCAGACAGCGCAGCGGAGGCCAATTCCCCCCTCTCCACCTGTGCCCTTACTAACTAATGACTGCTCAGAGCTGCCACCCTGTCCTAAACCAGCCTGGGCCCCAACAACCCTTCTTTTTTTTTTTTTTAAGATTTATTTATTGTTTTTGACTGAGAGAGAGAGAGAGAGAGACAGAGAGAAGGGGGAGGGCCCAGAACAGTCTCCATAGTTGTACATCATTGGTTTTTCCACACAGTTTCATTCCACAGGTGGGTGCGGGGCTGCACAGGGCAGGGACTGGGCCGGGGTCTCGTCCCGGTGAGAACTGAACTGGGGGAGCTCCCAGTTCAGCACATGGGTCCACACGGGCCGGGGCCGGGATTCGATCCTCAGTCCCCAGGGCTGCAAAGTGAGCGCTTAACCCACTGAGCCATCCCGGCTTCCCCCCAACAACCCTTCTTACTCACAAAACTAGAGCAGAATGGAAGGGCAGGTGTCAGTCTGGTGAGAAAGGATTCTTCCTCCCTACTTCCCAGGCCTAAAGAGAAACCTTGAGTAGGAAAAAAATGCCGGTAAATCTACATGATCAAGGACTGGACAGAGGCATGAAAGGGGAAGAGTGAGGGAGTCCGTGAGCTGCTCTAGGCGGGGTTGGGGTGGGAGGTGATGTGCTGGGTGAGGGGAGCAGATAAGAGAGGCTGGGGTGTTGTGTCTTCCTACACATTCCCCTGCTGTCGGCCTGCATTCTGGAAGATACAAGGGAGGGGCGTGAGCCCGCAACTGTCCTCTGGGTCAGGTTCTGTCGTGTCTTAGGCTGACGCTCTGCCTTGAGACTGACCACGGGGGCTCTCCATGGATGTGCCCACTGAGAGGACCCCTTAGATCTGCTTTGAACAATTGGTGGCTCATTTATTCAGTGAGCTGGGGGTTTTAGAACCGGAGAAAAGGTACAAGGACATTGCGCTTTACCTAAAGGGATGCGACTTTCTCCTCCGGGCACTAGAATCTGACTTTCTGAATCAGTCAGCTTGAACAGCACTGTGACAACTTGCTGTATAAAACGCTCACTACGTCGGATAAAACTTCTAGAATGGATGTGGGGTAAGTAGAGGAAGGCATTTCATGGGAGAATTCCAGAGTCCTCCTAACAGAGGAATTGCAAAAGTCCTTCTGTTCTGTTTTCTATTTTTATAAATGTAGGAAAGGGCTTTTTTAGTTGGGGAGAGGGCTGAGAATAAATCCTTAGCCCACTTCTCAGCGATGGGACTCGAGGCAGGTCAGGCAACCTCCCCAGTCGTCCCTGTTTTGTTAGTGGGTGAGGAACAACCATCTTTCATCTGCCTTTCCTCCAGTACTGTTGCTGTAGGCTGAAAGAATAAGGCCATGAGGAGAGAAGGGGGAGGGGAGGATGGGGGAGGGGAGAGGAAACGAAGCGATGAGGTCACTCTTAAGGAAAGGTACAGAGGTCCAACCAGCCAGAAGGCGGCTTTGGTGACTCAGGACTTCAGCTCCCCTTGAACTTGACCTCATTGTAGCTAATAGGTTGTAATTGCAATTAGCATTGCAGGCAGGACGAAATCTCCACCCCCTGTGTCACCAGGACAGTTCTGACAAGGGCCAAATAAGGATAAAAATCCCTCCTCCCGCGGGAAGTAGTGGTCAGGGGACCCACGCGGGACCACCTATAACGCCACCCCGAAACCTTGACTGTTTCTCGCCCTCATTCTAATAACATCGGAGCCTCTTTGCTCTTTGGGGCAGTTGCCCGCCTGGTCTCCCCATGCCCACTGTGGGGGGTGTGGACTCCCTTTTTTTTTTTTTTTAATAAATCCTCCACTTGCCTGGCTTATTTGGTGTGTCCTTGAATTCCTTTCCGTGACCTGTCCTGAGGACTCATTTCCTGGCAAGCTTGTTACTATATTTTTATTATATGAGTTTACTACATATAAATATAGCGGTTATATGTCAAAGAAAAAGGAAGAATTAACATCTTTTGAGTGCGCCTGAGTCAGAGACTTTATCCTCATTTGTATAGACGAGCACTGTTAGCTCTCAGAACACTAAGTTGTGGCAGCTTAGACACACAGGAGGTGCCAACACTAGGGTCCGCCGGTTTGCCTCCTTTCAAAGTGTCTTCCAGTCGTCACTGTCCCTTTTATTGGAAGTGGAGTATTGTACAGGGTACAGTGTTCTTTAGATCCCCAAATTTTCACATGACAATTTTTTCTTTGTTTGATTACAGTTTTGTGTTACAATCAGTAGTGTTGTTTCTTTCAACCTAATCGTTGGTGTTCATTTTGTAATACGATTTTTGCAATAGCTAGGCTTTAACACTGTACTGAGCTTTGCTTGGCTCTCTACCATTTACAGCTGGTGGACACAGTCCCGATGGAAATCCTAGTAGGACTTCGCCTGTCCCGGAGCACCTCAGAGTTAACCTTCTCTTCAGCAACTGAAAATACGTTAAATGAACGAAAATCTTTGATGATACTCTGCTTGGGTTTGCAGTGTGAGGCAACTGACTACAGAATAATAGTGTATTGCTACAAAGTCATTTACAATTTTCTTTGTTCTTCTTATTCTTCTCAGCAAGAAAGGCACGGAATTTGGAGAGGAAAAGACCTGTGTTTGACCCTAGGTAACAATTGTTCTTTTTTAGGTGCCTGTGTACACAAGTGCAGTGTGACACAAAACTGCTGATAAGAAAGGCTGATGATCGTTCTGTCAGTTGCTGGGTATTATCTCTCAGTAACTGAACCTCAGTAAGCACGGATTCCTTCCGCAGCTAACTTAAGTATCCCATTAAATAGTGAAAACGGATTCAAATTAAAACACCCCCAAGAGCTAAAGAAAAAGGAGGGAGGTGGGAAAACGAGATGCATCAGTCATTTCGTTCTCAGGTAACACTTTCTCAAACCCACCAGAAAGCCAGAGATGAAGTAGAAATTTCTTTACCAAATAGGAATATCAAGGAGGGCTGACCTTTGATCAAAAGTCCCTTTGTAGTTTGACAAGGAAATTTGCATGAAAAGAAAAAGTGTACTGGACACACTACATGAACAGTGAAGCTCTCGCAATGCAAAGAAAGCAGAGGTCAACCTGCTTAAACAGCCTTGTCAGATGAAAGCTGGGCTCCTTCCACTCTGCACGTGGTGAGGTTTTCAAGCCGTGGAGAATGGGTACGGAGGTCAAACCAAGCATTATCATTTTGTGCTTCAACACGAAGTCCTTTCTGTGTTTTTCAGGCCTGAGTCTGGGCTAATAACTCTTCATTTTACACCTATTAGGGATTGGGATGGAGAAAAGCAAAAAAAATGGTAACATAAACGTCAGCCATTTCATTTGCCTTTGGTAATTATTCTGTAAGAAAATTGGTTTCAACGTGTTGATCCCTGTTTAGTTTCCCCTTTAAAATGCAATCAGAAGACCACCAGTTGTCTTCTAAGAGCCAACCTGTGTGTTCTGTAACAATCCAAGTGCACATAAGACTTTATGTGTAAAATTATTGTGGCACAGAAATACGACTGTTTTTCGTATTACTCGAGGTATTTGTCTGATAGTTGGTAATAATCTAGCTACACTGCTAACTCAACGCACTGAAAATGACACAGTGCAATGTCCCCTGACTTCTCACCTAACTCTTTTTGCCATTCGAAGTACACATTGTTTGAAAGACTGTCTTCCAAGCACATAGCAGACACTTAGTAAATATTTGTGTAATGAAAGAATATTGTACACAGTGTGAATAGTTATTTGGAAAAGGCAAACAAATGGAGAATGTTCTGTGTTTGTCCTAATAGAGGTTGTCACTGCATGAGATCTGTTTTTAGTTTGGGGAGGCAACATAGGATTCTGGTCAACTGCGTGGACTTTAGACTTTCACTTCTTGGTGCAAATTCCAGATTAACATTACCAACTTGGTCACCTCATGTTCAGTTAATAAATCTCCCTGAACTTACATTTCTTTCTCTTTATAAACTAGAGGTAATGGAATCTATCACATAAGATAATATATGTGAAGAGCTGGGATACAGGAGTATTCAGTGGGTGGCAACTACATAGCTTTTCAGTGTTCTGAATGATCCCATGTGAGTTGTCTACAAAGCTCAATTTAAATGCCTTTAAATTGTGCATTTGTTTGTACTCATATGCATCCCATCTATGTTAACAATAGACAGTGTTCTTTCAGTTGGCACATGGGTCCTCATTCCTTGTGGTATGTGTGGTAGCACTAACCTTAGCTGATATAGACAGACACCCAAGAGACAATTTTATGTCTTGTGAGGTGTCTTCTCCCAGAGCTGATGCCCGCTGTCCATGACAGGGGCTTGAGGGGATTATCTCAAAGTCAAGGTAAAAACCAAAGTCTTTTCTAAAAATCAAGGGCTGGAATAAATACCTGGCTCCTGATTATTGGCTTGTTTCTACTTTAAATGTGGCTATGCAAAACCCTCTTTCTTTCTTGAATATTCTCTCCTAAAGATTAAAATAATCTTTCAGTATGTGACAACTGGTGTCTTCAAATAGCCTCCGACTTTTCTTTTTCTTCTCCTCTGTGTCTACTTAATCTAAGAAGTCAGAAAAGAAGCCGGGAGATGGAACCTGAAATGAGAGTTAGTGGTCTGCGCCTGCCGCTCTCCATTCATGAAATATTTATCCCATTACTGCTCCTTGGAAGCTCATTAGCCTGGTGTTTTGAAAGTAAGCAATCCATAATTTAGGAGTCCACGTGAGCTGACCTTACAAAGACCAACCTCGGGCATAGAGGGATGGGGAGCGTGCTTGCTTCCTTTATTTTAACCAAAAAAAGGTGAAAATCTTTGGCCTCCGATCTGTTTCCAACAATTCTGACCTACTGATGATCTTACATTACACACTGAGCACTGCAAAATCATGCATCTGCTAATTTTTCATAAGAAAACTTAACACCATTGTTTTATTTGAAGAACGTTCACAGGACCGGAGCTGACTCACCTGGTGAATGTTGCTCATGGCGGAGAAACTGAACAATTCTTAGAAACATCTGTTTCTGCAATGACTCCTTCCTCTGAACTCAGACACTGAATACGATTTTCCAGAAAATAATTCTGGATTAATTTTTCTAGATAAAGCATAAATAGATCAGCATCATTTAGTGTGAAAGAAACAGGAGGAACGCCAAAGTGAACTCAACACCATCAGTACATTTGGCCTGACCTGCCTGCCTAGAGTTTTCCTATAAACAGCTCTATTGAGATATAATTCACATGCCAAAAAAAACACACCCTTCTAAAGTAGAGAATTGAGTGGGCTTTTAAGTATGTTCACAGAGTTATGCAACTATCATCGTTATTTAATTCCAGGACATTGTCTTTGCCTCAAAAAAAAAATCTTATTTTCAAGATTATTTTGGCTCTTCTGGATCTCTTGTATTTTCAAATAAATTTTAGGATCTACTTTTCTGTTTCTGCAAAAGTGGCAGCTGGGATTGTGATAGGAAATAGGTTGTGTTTGTAGGGCAATTTGTGGACTATTGCCATCTTAACAATATTAAGTCTTCTAATCCAAGAATGCCAGGTGTCTTTCCATTCATCTTGGTCTTTTTAAATTTCTTTCAAAAATTTTTCGGAGTTTTTGGTGATGAGTTTTATACTTCTTTGGTTACATTCATTCCTAGGTATTTTATTATTTTTGAAACTATTATAAATGTAATTGTCTTATTTTTATTTTAGAATTATTCATTTTAAAGGCAGACTGTCTATATTAGCTAAGATTAGTGCATAGATTTTTAAATTGATCTTGTATCCTGCACCCTTTCTGAACTTACTTATTAGAGCCAATATTATTTTGTGGATTCTTGGATTTTCTATATACAAGATCATGTGATCTGCAAATAGAGATAATTCTACTTTTTTCTTTCTAATCTGAATACCTTTTTCTTTTTTCTAATTGCCTTAACTGGAACCTCCAGGGCAATGCTGACATCTTTGTGTTGTTCCTGATCTTATGAGGAAAACATTCTGCCCTTTACCATTTAATATGATGTTAGCTGTGGGGTTTTCGCAAATAACATTTACCAGATTGGGGACATAACTGTCTATTCTTTGTGTGTTGAATGCTTTATCATGGAAGGGTGTTGGATTTTCCTAGATTTTTGAAGACAATCACTTGGATTTTGTTATTTTATTAATATGGCATATTACACTGATTTTTTTCCATATGTTGAATTAATCTTCCCTTCCTGGGAGATAAATTACACTTGCTGTAGAGTTCTGTCAGTTTTTGTATAATACTTTATATCCTACTGGATTTTATTTGCTAGTATTTTGTTCAGTATTTTCCCATTTATAAATCATAAGGGACATTGGTTTCTAGTTTTCTTTTCATGACTTTGTCTGATTTTAGTATCAGGGTAATACTGGCCACATAACATGAGTTGGGGAGTAGTCCTTTCTGTATTAGTTTTTGGAAAAGTTTGTGAAATAATAATAATAATTTTTTTTAAGCTTTTGGTAGATTTTATCAGTGAAACCATCTGAGACTGGGCTTATCTTATGAAATTTTTTGATTATTAATTCATTCTCCTTAGTTATTATATAATTATTCAGACTTTCTATTTCTTGAGTCAGCTTCTATAGTTTTGTCCCCCTAGGAATTTTCACATCTTATCTAAGTCATCACATTTGTACTTTTATAATTCCTATTATATCTCTAAAAGTGTTAATGATGTACCTCTTTTATTTCTGGTATAGTAATTTGGGTCTTCTCTCTTCTTCCTGGATCAAATTTAAAAATAATACTATATTCTGTCCTTAGCTAAGGTATAAAGAAAGTAACTATTAATTTGAGTTGTTATAGAGATATTTCTAAATAAAATAAAGTGAAAATGTAAATACTGAGAATCCTATTTATGGATTAACTTTAAAGTTTGTACAGTAATTAACATTTGGGAGATTTAGGTTTTCTCTAAGGAAAAAATACTTTTAATGCAGTTATAAGCAGCCAGAAGTTTCTTAAAGAATAGTCAGCCTTTTTTTTTCCCTATCTTTCAAGTGCGGCAGAAAGTAAATGACCTGAATGACTTTGAGGGGAAGAGAGGAAGTGAAAAACAAAGTGATGGCATTCTCAGTCCAAAAATAGTAAAGAGTCAGATCTATTGAAATATGTGACGGGGACTTGAATAGCCAGAGAGGGTTATAAATCACTGTGTCCAGGTCACTGTCACTGAAGAATTTCATTGACTGGAGAAATATGAAACGATCTGAAGTAACAACCTAACTAGTTTTCCAAGTTGGGCAAGTTCGTACTGGCTTCTAGAAAATGAAAGCATTAAAAACTAGAGCGCCATTTATGCTTTCTTGTATTTTTAAATGGAAAGTAGCAAGCAAGGAATAGATTTGATTCAGCCAATGGTATGGCAGCCCCCTGAACTGCTTCCCGTCTAAGCATGTAAATCATCCGAGCACAAGCCTGCTCTTTTCAGGAGCTCTGTAATGGCTGCGGGACCCACGTCACTTTGTGCCAAGTACCTGCAGACTTTGGAAGTCACCTTTGGGAAACACCATTCCACCCCTAGCCAAGAGTTCTCTACAAGATGCTTTCATAAAGGAGAGTTTGGTTATTGACCTGTTATTGATGTGTTTCTGGCCAAACATACCACCAGCTTCTTTGAGGCAAACACATAAGCCATTCTCTTACTTCTTTCAACACAGAACTGAGTCTAAGACTCGGTTATAGGTGGCCCGCCAAAACCAAGTGGTGGTGTCCGATTGAGCAACTGGCACCTTTTGCAACATGAGCTCTCAGGGAGAAAAGGCTTAAGGCAGATCGCCAACTGACACAGTGTTCTGCTTTCTGACAGGTGTATTCATCACCATTTCTCATGTCCACAGGCCCACACCCTCCCCTGACTGCTGCGCACATCATGTATGTGCTTAGTTCACAGTGGTTAACCCGCTAGGGCGCATTCAGTTTGAGTTTTGATCGACTGCTCTCCTATTCTCATGTGTCCTTCAGACTCAGTCCCAGAGGAGCCTGCATTTCTACCATAGATGGGGTGTTGTTCTGCCTGGGTTGCTGCTTCCTTATCTTTTGAGGAGTCTGTAGCCCAGATTTTTTCTTACCACCACAGCTTTTTGGGAAGTTTCTCCTAACTCATCCATGAATGCCTTCTGTTTATAACGTTTCTTGCCTGTCATTCTTCTTGTGTTCAGAATCCTCACGGAACCTGCCCTTTGAATATAGTCACTTGAAATTCTTCTCCCACAGTCCTGGTCCATCACCTTTGTGTCTTCTATTCACTTCAAACTTTTTCATATTTATCTGCTAACATGACATTATTTTCAAACTAATGTAAGAGTCATCACACAGTAATATTATTATTCATGACACCTCAACTTGGTTTTCGTCCCTTTAGTCAACAGTGTTTAATTGAGTACCTACTGTGCTCCTCGTGCTTGGCTGGGCAACTGGGGAGCCCGTGGTGAACAGAAAGAAGTTGTATTCCTCTTGCATGGGGCGTAGGGTCCAGTGGAGGTTCTGGAGAAGAATATAAGAATATGATTTTTTAAACCTGTAGCTGCCGTGGGTGCCCTGGCGGAGACGCACACGTGCCCGGAGCGAGTAGGAGAGGAGGGTGTGCTGTGACCGGGGAAGTCAGAGAGGTGACATTTCCTGAGGTGACACCGAGCGGAAGCCGGAAGGATAAAGAGGGCTTTGTGAATGTTCTGGGCAGCATTCTCAATGGAGCAGAAAGTGTTCGAGCCCCGAACGAAGCCCAATGCAGTGGAAGTAAGTGGCGGAAGGGTGGCATGTGGTGGGCAGTGCAGTTGGTGAAGAAACTTGTGGCCGTATTAATATTTGTCTTCATCCCAAGAGCAGTTCCATTCATTTTAATTATCACTGTCGTGGAGTGGTGAATGGTGATAATATATCACCATTAGGCTCATTATCTCAGCTATTGATTTTGCATGATCCAACAGCAAGTCTGAATTTAAAACCTTGTGTGGCCTAAAGTAGGAACTGGTATTATTCTTGCTGTTTGCATCTGATGTTCCTTGCATTCAATATAGAAAAAAATTATTTAAAAATACTCAGGAATGTTTCCTGATTCTAAATTTTCTCTACCGGATCTTCTATCTTCCTGGTGGCTGGCACCGTGCCTCATGCTTAGCAGGTGCTCAATAAATGTTTGCAGAATAATTGCAGAAGTTCCTCTGTGAATAAGTCAATAAGAGAGACATGTTCTGATACTGACCTACAAATTCATTTCTGATACAACAGAAGAAAAAGAGAGCAGAGCTACGAACATGTTTCAAATTGCAGTATATTTGCCTCTGCCTATCTTTACTGCTTCTTCAGTTGACTTCTGCCTTGTAGACAGACTCCCTCTTTTCACACCATTCTGCTCTTACCTTGGTCAGGTATTGACCAAGGTCATCAGAGTAAATGTATACCCACCTCGTTTGAACGTATCTCCTGCCCTAAGAGTGTGAGAGTGTGACACACCAAATAGCATTGCAATAGACCCTTCACTTCCATGTTAGGAGACGGTTGGGAGGCTTTATGTTGAAACAACTTGACTGAAACCCATCGGTTCTGCAAACCTTTACAGAATGGTTTCTGTGTTCAAGGCACTGTCCCATGTGAGCTGAGAGATACAAATGCGAATGTACTACAACCCCAGCCCTTTCTAGGAACTCACAATTCCAGGCATAAGTGCAACTCTAATTTGAAGCAGAGGTGATATTTGCTCTAGAAATCGGACACACAGAGTGCTCTGGGAATGAATGAAAAACCTCTTTTTATAGGAGGTTAATCGTTGGTGTCTCAGTCCCAAACCACTTGTATTTGGACCAAATGTGTTTACTCAGCCATGTCTGCTGAGTGCCAGGTCCTGTGCTGGGCACTGAAAGGAGGATGAGCCATTGCTTGCCCTGGTGGGCTCACAGCCTAGTGATGAAGACATAAATAGATTACTGTCATAAAATGTGGCACCTACTACCTCAGAGTTGTGGGTCTAGTTCTCACGAGGCTCAACGGAATTAACCTGAAGCCGGGGCAGAGCGGAGGTCATTTCTCAGTAGACTTAGTAGGAACTGGATCCTAAAGGATGAGCTAGCAAGGGACAGGTTGCTAAGGACATTGAGGACAATGAGACACAGAGGAGTGGAGCGTGTCTTGTGTGGGTCATGAATGGTTCTGGACTCCAGGAGCACCCTGTTCTAGCAGGGAGATGCTAAACAATTTGCTTATAGGAAGATTGTAGGCCAGCTTAGGGAATGTGGCCATTATCGTACAGGGCAACTGTGAGTCACTGGGCACTTCAGCCAGTGACGTGATCAAATCCACTTGTCTGCCCCATGGCATCAAACCGGGATTAGAGGCTTCAAAACAAGGTCAGGGTGCTGTTAACAACAGGAGGGCTCCAGGATGTGGGCGCAGACCTCACCCCCATCCCCAGCCTCCCTTTCTGGTGGTCATGCTCTCAGCCCTCTGGCACAAGCATATGTTTTAGGAGATGTGGCCTGAGCACAGGGAGCACATTCGGTGTGTCTTCTGTGTCTGTCCCCATCACCCTCTGTGCACTCGGGTGCACAACAAGGACTCCCTAGGCACTCGTGATTCCATTGGCTTGGACTGAACCACTTCAACTGAACGCATCAACCCACTGAAGCAACGCTTGACTCAGAAGTTGATGGAATATTAAACTGGGAGAGCTACATCCTAGGGGGCTGAAGAAAATACTGTAGACTCTGCAATCACATGTAAGCATAGCATTTAGTGCATCATTACTGTCGATGCTGGGAAGAATTAAAAGCACAGGTACATGTCCTGTGGGCATGTTGCCGCATTATTCTCAACAGTGAAGATACAAAAACAGCCTAAGTGTCAATGGATGAGTGAATAAAGAAGATGTGAGACACACACACGCACACACACACACACACACACACACACAGTGGAATATTATTCAGTCATGAGAAAGAAGGAAACTTGCCATTAGTAACAACATGAATGTATCTAGAGGGTATTATGCTAAGTGAAATAAGTCAGACAGACAAAGATAAATACCATCTGATCTCAGTTATAGGTGGGGTCTAAAATAGCCGGTCTTACAGACGAATAAGTTCTAGCGATCTAATGAACAGCGTGGTCACTATAGTTAATACTGTATTGTTGGAAGTCACTAAGAGTAGATCTTAAATGTTCTCACCATAAAAAAGAAATGGTAATTATGTGATGTGAAAGAGGCATTAGCTAATGCCATGGTGGTCATTATATCGCAATATATAGATGTATCAAATGAATACATGTACACCTTAAGCCTACACATTGTCATGTGCCAATTATATCTCTGTAGAGCTGGGGACGGGGGAAGCACACGTCCTCGCCCAGATTAGCCAAGGGGGCACAGTGGCTCCACTGACCCGCTGTGTAACGTTAAGCGTGTTATTTAACCCTCTTAGTGCTACCTTCTGCCAGCGGTACTAGCGAGAAATGCGAAGGGCAATTTAACGGTCTGCATATGAACCAATGTATCAGCCCGTCGCACTGAAAGGGTTAAACTCTGTATGCCTCAGGTTCCTCATCTGAAAAAATGAAGGTTAATAACCATTGATTTTATATTGGCATGAAGAGTAAACAACTTAGTATGTGAAGAAGGCTAAGAGCACCCAGTTGATGGCATCTTAGCTGTTGTCATGCCATTATCAGCATCACAGAAACTTCCGGACAGCAGTGACATGTGGGTGAAGACATGTTGCTCTGTCCAGCTCCTGTGGCCCTCATTGGAATGGGGGCAAAAACTGGATTCTCATAGCCAAGACCATGGGTAGCAAGCTAACCTCATTCAGAACTTGTGCTAAAGACTTGCTTTCCCCCGTGCTTTCCTCAAGTGCTTCCTCAAAAGTTGCCTTTGCCATTTTTACTTCCTTGAAAAGTACAAAACGTACAAGCAGACTCAGCGGAAGGGAAGAAGCGTCTGCACTTAATTCTCAGGGTTTGAATCTGCATCGACCACGGCTGCGCATTTAATCAGGGAATTGTCTTGTGACTCTTCACCGCGCATTCATCAGTTTGCCCCCTTAAAAAGTGACAAATGGAGGTTCCTTTTAAGTTTCAAAGAGGCCAGTTTAATCTGGGCCTTCTGTTGCTTTGTCAGGGGCATTGAAAGCCTGGAATTGTTCCGCAGCTCCGCCTTGTTGCTCGGAGGTCGTGGGAAAGTCGCTGTGAGAGCTCCAGTGTGATTCATCATGGCCTGATGGAGTAGTGTGACATCGCAGCACCGCATCCTGACTGATGGCACTTGCTTTCTCTGTGAAGTGATCCATTCACAAGTGAGCGCAGCAGGAACTCTGGGCAGGAAAGGTAATACGTGGTCACACCTGGGCGTACAGCTGTCTCCACCTGGCACAATCTGAGTGACCGAACACGTGGTCTGTCCTGGAAAATGTTCCATGTGCACTTGGAAAAAAAAAAAAAGTATATTCTGCTACTTTGGGGTGAAATACTCTCAAATGATCAATGAAATTCATCTGATCTAATGTGTCATGTAAGCCCACTCTTTTCTTGTCCCTTTTCTGTGTTAAGATCTATTCCTTGATATCAATGTGATGGTAAAACCCCAACTATGACTGTCAGCCTCTCCCTTTATGTCACATAATGTTTGCTTTGTGTATTTAGGTGCTTCTGTGTTGGGGGCCTAAATGTTTGCAACGGTTTAATCCTCTTGGTGCACTGATGCCTTTATCATCACGAGTGTTCTTCTTTGTCTCTTATTAGAGCCTTTGTGTTTAAAGTCTGTTTTGTCTGACTCCGCCTTCTTTTTTGTTCCCATTTTTATTCAACATCTTTTTCATCCCTGTACTTTCAGTCTGTGTGGATCTTTGAATCTGATGCATATGTAAGCATATTATTTTCTTATAAATTCGGCTACTCTGTATCTTTTGGTTAAAACATTTAATCCATGTATATTTAACATGATTATTGATAGGTATGTAGTTATTGTTATTTTATTATTTTATATATGTGTTTTTTCCTCATCTCTTAGTAAAGTCCCTTTAACATTTCTTACAATACTGGTTTGGTGGTGATGAATTCCTTAATTTCTTTATTATTATTATTATTATTATTATCATCATCATCATTTGGTCTGGGAAGCTCTTTTCTCTCCTTCAATTTTAAGTGACAGCCTTGCTGGGTAGAGTGATCTTAGTTGTAGGTCCTAGCTTTTCATCACTTTGAATATTTTGTACCAGTCCCTTCTGAATACTTATCTATACGTTACAAATATATATTAAACTGATTAAATTGTACCTAAATGTATTTTGAAAATTTTATAATATCCCTTGAGATAATTGGTACCAAGCACGTATGAAAACCAGAATCCAAAGGTCACCGGAGGACTCAGGCTTGTGACTTTGCTAAACGGTTCCTAAAACCATTTCACTTTATATTGCTCATTTCCAGCAACTATCACGTTTTGGAAACCTCCCCACCCAGTAGAGAGAGGTGAGCACTACCTCCTCTGCTCAGTTATGTCAATCTAGTGCCAGTTCACACAGGTCAGCCACTGCTGCTATGATTTGTGGCTGGGTCATCTCACGTGCTAGCCAGTGACCATGGCTGGTGGGAGTGTAAGGTGGTGCGTCCACTCTGGGAAAGAATTTGGCAGTTCCTCAAAACATATGGCCCACCAGTTTCACCCCCTCGGTGTGTACACAGACAAATAAAAATATACATCCATATAAAAACTTACAGATGTTCATAGCAATCAGCATTATTCATATTAGCTCAAAAGTGAAGACAACCCAGTTGTCCATCAATTGATGGGTAGATAAAGAAGATACGCTAGATCCATAGAATGGCATGTTACACTGTTCAGCCATAGAAAGGAATGAAGTATTGATACGTGACCCTGCAGGAATGAACCTCAGAAACATCATGCCAAGTGAAGGAAAGCAGTCACAGAAGACCACATACTGCGCGATGGCATTTTTATGAAATGTCTAGAACAGGGCAGTCTATAGAGAGGGAAAGTAGAGTAGCATTGTCTAGACCTGGGTGGGTGGAAAAGGAAGAAGGAAGCGGAAGGACTGCTAATAGTATGGGATTTCTTTGGTGGTGATAAAAGTGTTCGAAGATGTTAGATTGATTATGTTGATGGTTCTACACTCCAGGAATATACTAAGAAATAAATGGGGAAAAACTCCCGAGGGAAGAGTTCTGAATGCCTTAGTTTGGGCTATCTTATCTACCTGCTCGTCCCATGAGCTTTCGCCGGAGGAGAAAAGTCAGATTGTGGGCATGTGTCTGCTTCCGTATATGCAGACAGAAGGATTGAGAAGGCGCAGTTTTCAAAAAGAGCTGCTTGGCTGGGTGGATGGCGAAAACAGCTGCCCACTCATCACTAAATGTTCCCTCACACGGAGCACATGATGGATGTGAATACCTTTTAGTAAACTCTCTTTGATTTGGTCCACTTGGAAGGTAGCTAGAACTTGCTTGTTAAAAACATTATTGGACATAATAAGCAGTACCTTGACTTAGAGACAAGTTTGACTCACTATTTTTTTTTCTTTTGTCCCTGAAGAGGCATTTTAACCAAAGGCTATTAGCTGACATTTGCTTTATTTCCCTGTCCTCTCAAACACCAATACGCCTGTGTGAAATGCCACCTGGAGACAGTGGCCACGGCCCATAAATTTAATTACTAACCTTTAATTCGTAGCTGGCGAAATCGGTTCTTGAACCATCTCATCTAATCAGGCTGCTCTGAGGAGGCTAATCAATTGTCCAGCAGTCCACCTCTGGCTTAATTACACTTGTGCTCCATTATGTTTTCCAAATGTCAAGAACCCTCTTCTGGAAAAGCAATACACCATTCCTGCAAGGTGCTGGTGGAGAGAATCGTTCCCTCACGCCTGACCTTGGCTGCATGAAGTAGAAATTGGTCACTGACTGCAGTGGCTCAGTGTCATGAAGAACGGAGGGTCAGGGAGCAGCGTGGCAGCCGGAGTACACCGGGTGCTGTCAGACTCTGTATAATCCTATTTCCCCATTCTTTCTTTGCCTTTATCTTTTTTAATCCCAATGTCTATCCAAATGCAAATCAATTCTACTTGCCATTTGACCCCACTGGCAATTGTTAGAAATCACCGAGTATAGAATTAAAACCAAAAATAATTGGTTTGTTTACCAAGAAATGAAAATGCATATTTCCGGGGAGGGTGGCATTCCTCCCATGCCTTGGTAGGCTTGGAGAAGATAAGTGTGATTCCATGAAAGTGTACTCACCGTGATCTTATCCTCATAGAATGTTGTTCATCTCTTTTGAGGTAGAGTCAAGATAGCCAAAAATGTTTGATGACCCTCCAATTTGAGCATGGACTCTCCTTCCTCTTTAAATGCAGTGGGCTTGGGACTGCTTTGACCAACAGGAGTTGGTGCAGTTGGAGGGCCCGTGGCTCCACCCCCTTTCTCTGGGAGCCCTGAGCCACCATGACAAGGTCTGACAGCCTGTGACAGTGACGGAGAAAGCCCTGTCCAGGCGGTGCTTGAGAGTCCCTGCTAAGCTCCACCTTCCATGCGAGGGACCAAGCGCACAAAGGGAAGCTGTCCTCAACCTCCAGACCAGCCCTTGGGACAGCCTGTCCCACCAGGTGACCTCAGGCAGTGCCCTGGGGAGTAGAGAAACCATCCCCTCAAACGCTACCCAAATTCCTGACCCATCCCATTCCGGATTATATAAGATGGCTGTGTATTGGAGTGATTTGTCCCATAGCAGTTGGTAACTGGAATGCTCGTAAGGCTGCCCAACTGTTACCATGGGCTGGTGGCCCGAGGGACCATCAGACAAAACAGAGTACCTCCCTGGGGGCAACTTGGAGCCGGGGAAGCAGCTGGCCACAGTTCTTCCTGGTCACTGTAGCCAAACGATGAAATCCTACTCCGCTTGCAGCTACTCTACGTAATTTGAACCTCAGTCCACAAACTCAATGGGCAAAGAGTTGAAATGTCTGTGTTCTCCCCAAGAAAGGTCTGCGCTGAGGTTTTCTACCTCATGCGCGTGTCATCAGAATCCCTCCTTCTCCCTCGGACCCTTGAGCTGCGGCCTGTGTGCTGCCTGTTTCTGTAGGTCCTGCAAGCTTGGGATGTTTTCACTTAATTTTTTAAAAAGGCTTTTAAAAGAAACGAAGATGAATATGCAACAGAGATGAAATGTGGCCGGCAGAGTCTAAACTACTTGTTATCTGAACCTTTACAGGCCAAGTTGGCCAATTGTTGGTAAAGGCAAGGGGTGGGGTAGCCTGTAGTCTTCAGTTGTCACCTTTTTATGTTTAAAACCGCTGCGATATTTACCCTCCTGCTTGGGTAACTCACATGAGCCAGCCTGGACTTTACCATGTGTCTCATCTAGAAGTTCCCTGTGGGTCTCACAGTTCTCCCTGCCGTTGCTGCCCCTCTCGTTCCACGAATGAGAAATGCTTTGGATAATGCCCCCTGCCACTTCTATCCTGCTCAGACCTGCGGCTGTCACTTCCTGTAAGAAAGCTCTTCTGAAACTGGTGAGAGATTTGGTTGGCAACGATGCATCTGAGCAGTGAAGCAAAGAGGTTTTAAAGCTCCATCAAAAAATGGAAACCATGACCAACTTCAGTTGCGTCTTTTATAGGAGAACCAGCACCCTGGGTGGCTGAGACTGAAATGAGAGATTTTATGAATCGAGTCGTCTGTCCGCTTTTAAAAGAAGCTTTCCCCTCCTCTAGGCTGTTGATAAAAATCGCCCTCAGCAAAGCATCTCCCACGTCCATCCGTGCGTAGCTCCATCCACACGAAAGCACTCCTCTTCATTGGCAATCAAAGCAGACGACAGTCATGAGCCCCTCAAAGCAAACGCTGTCACGGAGCTACTTCTGATAAATGCTTACAGTTTCAAAAGCTATAACATGATACTCAAATACAGAATATAGAAGACGTCTGACACAAGCCAAAGAAATGTACCCCTTTTACTTTTAAAAATCATTCACGCTCTGTCCACGTACGTCCATGACTTGTTCACTCTTCAGCTAATGGTTAGCTCTGGATGTAATTTTAGGCATGGCATTCTTGAAAGGAAAATCATAACGGAGAGGCATGCAAATACGAAACAATACTAGTGAGCAAAGTATTGTCAAATAGTAGGAAGTTACAAATAGAGCAAGAAAAAGAGACTCATCAAGGAGAAGTTGTAACGCGTGCACAGAGAAGCCACAAAAACACATTTGTGCACCTGGACCAGGGTAATGACTCTGCCACATACATGGACTCCATTCAGAATTCTCGGCCATCGTGAAATGAATTAGTCTGCATCTTCCTTCCCACGTGATCAGTGATTCCTATCCCCCCGGAGTAGGCCAACGCTCGAGTGTTTTCGCCCGGAGTATTCCTTCAGTCACTGACGATCTGAACAGATATTGGTCAAGCAACTCTTACTGCCAATCAGCAGGGCCGCCTCCTTGCCCCCACCCCCTGGGGCCTGGACCGGTACAGGTTCTGCTATCAGCCTGGTCTTTGTGCAGGAGCCGGATGCAGAGACAACAGAGGTCCTCAAACCGGCCTGGGGTCCAGATCATCCACTGACTGACCAGGTGGCCTCCTTGCAGATTCTCCTTCGTGCTCATGCACCGTGGCTGCAAGGTGGGAAACACGGCAGGAACTTTCTCAGGCGTTCACAAGGGGATGCAACGGAAAAACGTGCCAAGTGGACCAAGCCCCGGCCATGCTCTGGGTTCTGAAATGCACTGTTTGCTGGCCTCACTTCTTGAGTATTTCCCCCCTGCTTTCTCAGGCAATTTGGTTGGTTAGAGTAAGTCTGGGTCAGAATTCATTCAGTGGCTCATTCAACAAACATTGGTTATGTGGGCCCACCATCCACCTACCACGCACCGTGAGCCACAATTCCTTCAGTAGCCATCACACAGACACTACTGGGGTGCCTACTGTGTGGCGAGCTTCGAGCAAGGTAGTGGGGCCACGTCTGCCCCTGGAGCTTACATTCCGAGGGGGCAGACAAGACCATGTGGCGATGCTGGCTGTTGGAGACGAGCACAAGAGAGGACGGGTGATACATGTGGGATTAGGGGAGTGAAAGAGTATTTGAGCAGAATCTTGAGAACGGCGAGTGACCTAAGGACATTTGGGGGGACAGTGTTCCTGCAGGGAAAACAGGCTGTGAAAGGCCTCAGGGCAGAGAGTACCTAGAATGCCCAAGGCCATCATAAGGTTGTGAGCTTCCCCGTGAGTGACATGGGAGGTCTCCACGGGGTTTTATGAATCGAGGAGTGATGTGACCCAAGTCAGGTGAGGGTCAACCATGGACGTGGGGAGGCTTCTTAGAAGGCTGTTGGGCTTACCTGGGGGGAACGAAGGCCCTACACAGAGAGAAAGACGTAATTCTAGCACTCAACAGGCACGTGACGACTGGAGACTACAGACCTTTGCAGCATTTTATGGGAGGTGTGTAGCGTGTATCTGTGGGGCTGAGCTCTGAAGCAACTTGTACCTGTGTCTCCTCCCCGTGAGACCGAGTTCACTCTTAAAGAACAGAACACTAGAGGTCAGTCTTCACATTGAGAAAGAACAGAAAGCGATAGCATGACTGGCAGACTGGCAGTCGAGTCTGGGGAGCCTTTTAAATAGTGAGAAAGTTACATGAAAGTGACCTTTGCATATTTTACCTAACTTCTGTTATTAATGCCACTCATAAGTATCTCGATATGTTGTCGACATGTGTTTACATTTTCATATACTATATGGTAAGGATTATAGCACAGGTTTGATTTTTTTTTTTTTAGCCCTTAATCTAATAAAATACTCTTTAACCATTTTTTAATGTATTTTTTTGTTACTTCCACATGTACAAGACAACATAATGCTTAGACATTTGCAGACGTTATATCGTGATAACCCAACCGGTCGCTTTCCCATCTGACGCCTTACATCGCTGTTACAATGCCATTGACTATACTCCCTGTGCTGTGCTCTACATCCTACAACTATATACGTATTTTAAGTAACAGTTGGCCTTCAACATTAATGTATATTATTCTCAGGTGTACAACACAGTCGGTAGGCATCTAGGTAATTGATGGAATGCTCCCCCCGATGGGTCCAGTGTCCACATGAGTCCACCCATAAGGCTTCTTTGACATTATTACTGTGACTTCCCATACTGGACCTCACACCCTGGTAACCACTGTGTGTCTGCCAACTGCATTTCCCAGTCCCTTCACCCTTCCCAACCATCGCCCCTCCCCCCTCCCACCTGACCCTGTCGGTTGGAGTGTCTTTCTATTCCGTTGTTTAGATTATAAGTGAGATCCTACGATATTTGTCTTTCTCAGTCTGACTTATTTTATTTAGTGTGATAACTTCTCCATGTTGTTGCAAATGGTAAGATTTCATTCTTCTTTATGACCAGGTAATACTTCATGGTGTAAATGCATCACAATTTCTTTATCCAATTGTCTATTGATGGGCATTTCGGTCATTTCCATATCTTGGCTATTGTGAATAGCGCTGCTGTAAACATAGGAGTGCTTACATTTTTTTGAATTAGCGTTTTGGATTTATTTACATAAATACCCAGAAGTGGAATTGCTGGGTCATAAGGTGGATCTATTTTTAATTTTTTGAGGACCCTCCATGCTGCTTCCCATAGTGGCTGCACCAATTTGCAATCCCACCAACCGTGCACAAGGGCTCTCATTTCTTCACACCCTCACTAAAGATTGTTAGAACCTTTAGCAATTTTGAACCTAAATTAGGAGACAGGAAATTGAAATCCAGACCTGAAAAGGTTAATTAAACACTGCAGACACACACACACACACACACACACACACACTCCTCTAAAGAAAAGAAAAAATATATATTCTAGAGTTACAGATCATAAAGAGAAACAAAGCATACAAAAAAAAAAACAACCCAGAAGTAAATGTTAAGTAGTACAGGAAAAAATAAGCACAATAGTCCTTTTAATTCCTCCAAAAAAAAAAAAAAATGCCTTTAAAAATATAATGCAGACTTTGCTCTGCAAAAGCTCCAAAGGTCTGGCATCGAAAATATTAAAAGATCTCTCAAAGCTCCATGGTAAGAAAATAAACCAAACGTCTCATTAAAACAGACATTTCACCAAAGTGGTTGTGCTAACAGCGCACAGAAAGATGCCCAACACCCTGAGCCGTTAAAGAAATGCGAACAGAGTCGCAATGCGCTGTCATGACATGCCTGTCAGAGGGGTTTTGGAAATGAAAACCAGCGACAGCAGCCAGTGCTGCGAAGGAGTCTGAGTGGCGGGAGCACTCCGGCCTGGCAGGTGGGAATGCCCCATTCTCCGTGGTCAGCGCCCGGGCAGTGTCGGCTACAAGAAAGTGGGCAGCGACCGTGCGGCCCAGACATTGGACTCTTAAGCATTTATCCCCGAGAAATGAGAACTTAGGATGGACTAAGTGTTTATGTCCCTCCTACTTCACATGTGGAAACCCTGCCCCCCAGGGTGTTAGGAGGTGAGGTCTTTTACCTTTTAGGGGTTGGTGGGGGATGAAAATAGCCAGCCTGCCAACCCCATGAACATGGGGAGGGGTGGAGGGCACTGGGGAAAGGGGAGTTGTTCTCACCCTCTTGCTAAGGACGTGGATTTTAACTTCGCTCTTTTGTAGAAGGATTCTGAAAGAAAACCAATAAAATGCACCTAAGCCATCAAAAAAAAAAAAAAAGGAGGTGATAGGATGAGCTGAGGTCATGTGAACGGGAGTAGCTCTTGTCCATGTGAAGACGCAGTGCCGCATTGAGGAGATGTCTGGCCGCACATGGACACCCTGATCTCCGACTTCCAGCCTCCAGAACTGTGGGAAATAACCTTTTCTTGCTGCCAAGCCCGTCCGCCTATGGCACGTTGTGATAGCTGCCTGAACGGACTAGGATACTTAGCTTCGCGCCCAAACCTGTACGTGAATCTTCATGGCAACTCAACTCCTCACAGCCCCACGCTGGAAACAACCCAGATGCCCTTCAGCAGGTGGATGGTGGAGCAGCCTGTGGGATGTGTCCGTCTCAGGACGCTCCTCAGCCATCACATGGAGCAAACCATGGATGTGGCCACAGCTCGGCCATGTCTTCAGGGAGTTGAGCCAAGTGCAAAAAACAAATTCGTCCCCAAAGTTTACGCACTGATGATTCCGTATCTACAGTTTCTGAAATGACCAAGCTTCAATGGCTGAGAATGTATCAGTGGTTTTCAGGAGGGTTAGGAACCACGGGAGGAAGGGAAGCAGGTGGGAGAAAGGTGAGTGTCGTTATAAAAGGGCAATTTGACGGGGGCCCTGTGCTCATGGATCCGTTCAGCATCCTGACGGTGGTGATGGTGCAGACTTGGAGCTGTCACAAGTGATTCCAACGTGTAGAACTGAATGCACACACGAGTCCAGGCAGACCTGGGGACACCCGAACGGGACTGGTAGATTGAACCGATGCCAGTGTCCTGTTGGGAAATAGTACCAGAGTTTGGCAAAATGTAACATTGGACGAAATCGGATAAAGGAGACACAGATTGGAGATTATTGTATTATTTGTTACAGCTGAATGTGCATCTTCGTGTGTCTCAAAATCAAATTTCACTTAACATAATACCTAAAACAAGGGTAGAGGATTCGAACAACACAGCTCAGTCCACGGACATTTTAATCCATCTTCCAACTCCTCGCCGTTTTCTTCCCTGCTGGCTGAGACTTCATTCTTATGACAATGTCTGCAGTATGGCTAGCTGGAGAGTTGATCAAAATAATCTGAGCTAACGGATCCCTGCGGCCAAAGGGGAAAAAAAGTAATTTCCAAAGAAGATTAGTTATTTGAACAGTTGCCACGAAAACTACAGTCCTGGAGAAGAGAGATGATCGTGCTGGGAAAGCACACGTCTTCCCTCACTTATGCTCCCAGATGTCACCAGGCTGCGTGGAGGAGACAGAAGCAGGGTTTCTCACTAGCATGTCCGTTCATGTGTGGAGTGGAGTGCAGCCACTTAAAGCACTTTGCACCCTTTAGATACTAAGCTCTTACATCCCCTGCTACCACTTTTCTTCTCACATTATGATCCAGTGGAGAGAAAAGCAAAGCTGTATAACCGACAGGATAGAAAGAAGCCGCTTTTATAACTTGTTTTAAATTAAGGAAGATTAGGGGTCATTCTGCACGGTGAATAATCTGAGTTCATGTGATTATCCCGTTTTGGGTTGGTGGAGTGGTATCTTCGTGTAAGGCCACAGTGACTGTCCTTATTCTGCAGGGAAAGGACAGCTCTTCCCTCGTCATGGTCAGGAGTCGCTGCTATTGACAGGTGGTGATGCCGCAGCAAACCCTGAACTTCCTCGTGGCTGTTGGGACCAATCCCAGACTTGTTTTTTGGTTTTTTTTAGGATGACATTTAAAACACCTCATCCCTTGTGTTCTCAACTCATCACAGACAGGACAAACCCCTATGTCATCTGTTAGAGGGGCCGATCCAATCTGCCCGATGAACTGCGTTTGTAGAAGAAAACGTTTGACAACGTTCCATATCTTCGAACTCAAGACGCGAAGCACATGTCAAAGGCCCCTGCAATGACAAACACTGACCAACCTCTTCTCCTTCCCAAGCAGATCAACGTGGGACACAAGAAACCCAGCAGCTGTCCACAAAGGAGAAAAACAGAGACACACATGGTCAGAGAGTTTCTCCTACCTCATGCACTTTGTGATGCCCGTCACAGAATCGAAGCTCCCTAGGAACATTTTATGATAAAGCATACTCTTAAATGTCATCTGCAGAATTACATGGCCACTTTAAATGTGCGTGTGGTTGAGGACGTCCTTCTATAGCCTTAGACCCTACCCATAGCCCATGGCTCTCCCTCACGTCCCACCTGGTTTCTCTCCCAGTAGCAACCTGGGGGGGGGCTGTTAAAGGTGGGTTCCTAGGCCTCACCCCAGACCCAGCGAATCAGCACCTCTGGGGCTGGGCCCAGGAAATGACTTGTTAGCCAGCGAGTGAGCTGCTGCAGGTCCAACACATGCTTAACAACGTGCTACAAATTACGGCTTAAATACCGTAAAACCAGACTTATGTTTAACTCGATCCATTGGCACTGTGTGTTTCCTCCAATTTAAAGGTTTTTAAAATGATTTTAAGTCTTCACAGGTCTCCACAAAGATTATATTTTACTGCTAATTCTTTTTTTTTTAACATGATTGATTAATGGAAACACTCAAATAGAGAGAGGGGTAAATAGCTACCTAAAAATTCAGATAGAGAGCTCTGTATGTGTAGCTTACATAAAAAAATCCTCACAATGTAAATAATATTTTTAAAAGAAAAAAACAACTACATTATCCAAAAATTAAGATTTTTTTAATTTGTTTTTTTTTATCCCTATTAATCCTAATAAAATATGTAATTTTGAAATACAAGGGACTAAGGGATTGTTGTCCATTTTATTTGTGGTTTCCATTTTTGCTATCTTTTACTTAAGATATTTTCTCTAATGGGGAGCATGGCAGTTTCAAAAATGTTAAAGTACTAACGAAAAGAAGTTTCCTCAAATCAAAATGCAAGTCTCAGTAAAAGGAGAAAAAGGCAGAGCTGGGGTCTAGGCGTCCCGGACGTCCTTGTCCGCCCGCTCTCCACCCATTGGCCCCGGGTCTCCACCCATCACGAGCGGTCTTCCCCAGCCTTGGCTTTGTTCGGAGAGGACACGTGCTCACCCCTCCATTTATCCAGCTGTATTCCAAATACAGAGTTCCCGGCCTGGCAGGGATGCGACCATGTCCCTGTCCTCAGTGAGCCCGCAGGTGTGGGAGATGGTGACACTCTAGGGTGAGAGATGCTGGAATTAGCTTTCGTACAGATGGCAGGACACACAGGAAGGGCACTCCCCTCAGCTCGGAGGCTCAGGAAGGACATCCCCATGGAAACGGTGCTTTAACGGAGATCTTCGGAGCCAGTCAGTTCCTGTCCAAGGTGCGAGAGCCCATGAGTAGAACAGGGAAGCGGTGGGATTGCAAGTAGAGCGAACAGCATGTATGCAGGGGCTCAGAAGTGAAAGGGGACAGAGCTCATTCTGAAATCTGAAGGATTAAGATGGTCTAATGGGAACGCCAGGACCAGAGTTGTGGGATTATGTGAGCAGTGTGACCTTGCACAAGCTACTTCTTTCCAGACCCCAGTTTCCTCATCTGTAAGACAAGTCAGCACAGACGACAAGGGACAGTGAAAGGTCAGGAAGCCCTTCGGTCGCAGGCACCGTGGCCCTCTGAGGACTCACGGCAGAAGGGCCGACAGTCACCTTGAGCTCCATCTTTGGAGCTTCTCCAAGTTCCTGCAGCCTCGTGGGAGGAGAGCAGTGGGAGGAGTGGAAACTTGCCCGAGACTTGGAGCCACTGAAGTCGCCACGGTGTCCTGTTATCAGAGGGAGACGTTTGCATAGTCCTCGTTCTCTGATAGTCTGTGTCTGGAGCATTTGGTTGAACCCAGAAAAGGCAAATACCGAGTTGTGATTATACAGCACGTGGGAGGAACTTCCAGTGTTTAATGAATGGAATACAAATATTGATTGGAACTTGTTAAAATTATGGTGCATAGACTGAGAAACAGTGTTGACCAAGGTTCTTAGATTTTTTCCACACAGAGCAGGTGCTCAGTCGTGAGGTTGGCTGGATTTAAATATGCATATTAGCCTTGACATTACATGTTTGTTACATGGGACTTGTTACTGTTTGAGTTCCAAAAACAGTTACCATCTGGGTTCCAAAGGTGTTGACTCAAACGCATGGGATGTCTTCCCCCAGGTCAGTCATATTCTTCTGATTCCAAGCATCTGTGACCATGGACAGACAAATGTCAATCAAGGTAAATCCATATCATGCTATCAAAGCATGTTGCAGTCAAGGTCAAGACCAAACACATGCTTTAACTTTCATCTCCTAAGGTCTTGGTGCTGCTTTGAACAAGTGTTATGACTACTGGCAGACACCGCGTAAGGTCACACAGAATGAGTACCTGGAGCAATTGTTCCACAAATGATTCCATCTTCAAAGGGAGCCGCTTCTGTGCTTAAATAAACGTGGCGTAGGTGCCCTTGGCCTAACTACAGCCCGCAGTCTTTCAAACGACACACAAGAACCATGTCAAATACATTGGTAGGGAACACCACATTCAAAGAAGCAAAGAGGTTCAGTTTGGGGGCTATAGTTTGGTTTTATGAAAACACATGTCAAGCCAGACATTCTGCCATCGTCACTCAGGTTGTACCTCATTTCATCTCCACTCACCCCAAACAAGAGGTGTCCAGGGAAGATATTTGTGAGGTGGGGAGAATTCCGGTAAGAGTTCCACCAAGAGAATTTCAAAGCAGCCTGTTTTTTAAGAGTTGCCTCAAAAAAACTAAGTCAGAGGCCATGTGTCCTAGTTGAAAGAGGCATGTCCCTACAATGGCTCCACCGCTTCTTCAGTTTGCGAGGCTCCAATCTTCAGCTCCAGGCCATAGGTCCTCAACCCACCCCCACCCTGCACTTCCTGTCTGATAGCTCCCCCACCCCCCAGCAATCACCTCCAGGGAAGCACTGAGCCCGTGAGTCAAGCCCCAGTAGGCGGTATTGGGCCGCTCCAAATCTGGGTGTTATGGGGGCGCCCCGGAAGCTGGCTGTTCCTAGCAGCCCCCTCACCACTCCCACGCTCAGCCCTTTCCCAGCCTGGACCCTCGCCCTCCCACCCTGGGCCAGTGTGGGTGCGAACATCTGCCATCTTCGAGAACCTAACCAACCTCTCATCCCACAAGTCACTCCGAGGGGTCTGGAAGCTTCTCAGACACAATGTCCTCTTACACCCTCTTTCCTGGACGTTGCGTGTGCCACACGCCTTCCGAAGGACACCACCTCCCATGTCTGCAAACCTTAGGAAGGGGAGCGACGGCCTTTCGGGCCATAGAGGCAATTTCCCTTCCTCATTTGACCAAGGCGACGCCCCAAGATCATGTGTGCAGGAGCAGGGACATTGGAGGATTTGTCAAACCTTCCCCAGCATCTGCCATAAGCCATGCTAGAAATCCTAAGCAGCAGACTCTTGTTTCCCCACATACACTTCCTGTGAGGGTGGTGCACTTGCACCAAAAGGGGACCAGGTCCAGTGTGGTGTCTCCACTTGCTGGCGAGGGGGCCTGGCTGAAGAAAGGGAAGGGGTGGGAGACAAGTCCCCGAGAACTTAGCTGATGGCACCCCCCCCAAAAAAAACTCTGTTAGTGTGAATTCACACAACGTGTGTGGACCGTGTGTCCACATTGAATGTGCTCTGTGTTTTGGCTGCTGTTTAACTGGCCATGTGCGTCTGGCATCGGAAGGAAACTGGCTTTTAAATGTTAACATGGTACTCTTCTTCCAGCTCTAGAATTTGAGTTTTTTGCAACTGAGGTCTTAGGCCCTTGATGCTGAGGCCAATGCGGTTCATCTTCGTGTAGAAAGTTACACCGATTTGACATTTCATGGTCACTAAGTTGGACAAAGAGAGAGAAAAGGGAAGCATGAAGGGTCTGGATAGAGATTACAGATCCCCCCACCCCAACCCTGAGATTCACTATCGTTGATACTGCTGTTGCTTTGGAACTGATTTAACCAAATGATTCAGAAGCTGGGGAGGTTCGATAGATTAATAAGGGGCTTAATCAAAAGAAAAGCTCCTAACTTACCTACGAAACCACCCTCTCCAAAATCTCCTAAGGGAAAGAATGGTCTATTTAGGAACGTCAGTGACAATGATCATTTCTTTTTGTGAAAGTCTTTGTAATAAACAACTTTGCATACATTGATGTTTTGATTTTCACAGCGACCCTGAGCAGTAGGTTCAGGGACAGTCACTCTTCTTTACAAATGTTAGACATCATGGTTCAGGTTGTCAGATAACTGGCAGAGTCAACATGAGAATCCGGGACCTTTGCATTTGGGAGCTCAGCACTTCCCCCGTGTTCCTGTCCATGTGTCCAGGCCTATGAAGAATAGCTATACTTCCAAAGAAGTGTGCCCACATCACTGCCAGAAAGTTCATAAGACAGGCTTACGTGACTCACTTGACTGTGCTGTGAGAGAATTTGAACGTGTCTTGGAGGCGTGAGTTGGAGGGTTGGTGCTGTGAGCCTTGTGAATGCCCCATTGTCTCCAAGAGAAGGAAGCTGGGCTGTGTCCTGCAGGGCATCTGTCACCATCCAGGTCCCGGGAAGGTCCCCAGTCCTCACAAGGGCTGTTGTCTTTTTCCTGCCACAACATCAGCGTGACATAGCTCACACTCAGTCCCCATTCGTGGATTCTTCTGGAAATGAACGTCAGCTCACCACCACCCCCTCAAAAAAGGAAAAGGCTCTAGCTTTGTCCGAAGAGTTATTGGAAGAGGAACGAGTGAAAAACCCTTCCTGTGCGACGTGGAGCCAGACAAGAATGTTTTGTAACAGTTCTGTTTGATGTGTGCTGGAGGGAATTAATCATTTTCGTCAACAGAACCGCTCTTTGTTATGTAAACTTGGTGAAGTCCACCTCCTCTGACCTCTTGCGCTGGGGAATCCGCTGTTCAGAACTGTCATCTTCCCGTAGGCAGCAATGTTCCTAGGGCAACTTCTGGAACCAAATCACCAACTTGACCTTCAAGTTCATTCGTCCTGCCACTGGGTTGGCCGCTGAGGCCAGCAAAAGTGAAAACGCTGTAAAATACGTCCACACACAAGCCCCATTCCCCAAGAACGGATTAAGTGGAGTATTTGCTTTCCACTTTCTCCTTTTCATTTGCTGGCATTTAGATAGCCAACCTCTATCAAAAACGACCATACCGCTACAGCGACACCATCTGTACAGTCACACACGTCTGTTCACGTTAGACACCTGGCTCTTGGGTGCGCATAAATTTAGTCCAGTGGAGAAGACAGTTTGGCCCGGGACTGTGTGCTTTTAGATTGGATATTTCAAAAGCAAATTTTGGGGCTCCCACCAGCATGACCACCTTCCCACACCCCTAGGAAAGGAATTCCCTCTCTTGTGGTTCCCTGGCATCTCTGCCATGGCTAGAGCTGGCTCTTCCAACCCTGGCAAGCTCACGGGTCCCTGGTAATGCTGCCTGGGTCTTCAGTGTCCCGCGGCCTTATCAGAAGCTGATAGGCAGCACCGGCACTTGTTGGCCAGCTGCAGGGGTGTACTGTGACTGTCCCGAATAAAGGGCACGGCCAGTCTAGGCATCTGACAACGTATCTGCCGGGGTATCGGCAAGCCCATCACATGTTCGCTGCTAAACAGGTAACCTGACCTGTGGGCTCCTGCCACCAACAGGGAGGGAGGGTGTGCTGAGGAATTGCGGTCACCTCGCCTGCTGGTCCCTGAGCAGCTGCCCATGGAAGGAACGCCGCCGCGTTTGCATCAGGTAAGGAAGCCGGCATGTGTGGGACAGGGGACCACCCCCCAGCCCCAGAGGCCAGCGCCTCCCGTGGGGGAGGAACCAGCCCACGCAGAAGGCGTGGGATCCTTTCTGACCGTGCTGACTACAACGATGTGTGAACAGATGGATCCGAAACATACATGTAGAGGGAACAGCAAAACGGAGTTTCTTGTCATGGATGTGGGTAACATTTATGACTTACACAGGGAGCTGGGAAGAACAAATGCTCTATCGTCTTCCAGCCCCACGATTCCTCTCGGCACCATTTCTGAAGCTTTGATTCCCACCGAACACATAATGCAGGAAGGTGTACACATCCGAAACGTGCAGCTTGGTGAATTTTCACAACTGAGCACACCTTCGTTACTGGTACCAGCTCCCCGATCACGGGAGACGTCCTCCACCTCCCAGAAGCCTCCTGGGCCTGGGCCTGGCACCATGCACCTTCAACCCTGATCTGGAACGCTCGCAGCCTAGACTGGCTTAGTGCCTTGGCATCTTCTCTTTAATTAACAAAACGATGGAGGTGCCTCGGTAGAAAATTCTCTGAGTACAAAAACACACCCTCCCTGCCCTGTTTCCTAAACATAACTTCCATGAGTAGATTTCTGTTTGGGTTAGTTATTTTATTTCTTTCGGGAAAATGTGTAGGTCATTCCCAGAATTCTTCCCCCTCCTCATTCTTCTCATTTACACATTGTCCTGTTTGTTGCTCATAATCTGACACACACACCCCCAACCCCGAAGGACATCTGTACAGATTTCGTGTCACTGTGTTAAAAGTGCGTGGAGGCTGAAAGGACATTTCATAGTGTGTAAGCCAGTAAGTTGTTTTCTTGATGAGTTGGAGGGCAGGGGCAATAACACCCTTTCCTTTCTCTAAAAAGATAGAGGAAGTCTCCTGTGGTAGTTTCTGCCTCTTTTCCAGATTTCAGGGTCCTCCTCTAACTGAAAAAAACAAAGCCCCTCTAGCCCACGAGGAGAACCCTGTCTGCTCACCCCAGGACACTCAGCCGCATTGAGGGTGGCCCTGTGACAATGTGCAAAAAAGCCCATTCCTGAACTATAGTGTTTGTTGCTGTCGTATATTATTATTTTTTAATATTTTCTTTGCTATCAAGTTGAAAAAAATGAAAGCCTTTTTTTTTTTCTCTCCAAAACCAAATTTCTAGCGCTCCCCACGCTTCCTTCAGTGAAACTGGCTCCACTCTGTTTTTCTTGGGCAGGGAAATTGCCATCTAGGGAGACATTTTCCAATAACGCTGACTTCAAGCCTGAAAGTCTCTTTTTACTAAAATATATTTTTCCAGTAGGTGGAGCTCGTGTGTTTAGCGGGAGTTGATCCAGCCCCAGTGAGGGGGAATCGTGTGTCCCACGCATTACAGCTGCACTTAGCGAGTCGACTAGCCTCTCTCACTCCCGGAATTTGTCAGGACATCTCAGTGCCCCAGGCAGGGTTGCAAGATGCCCTCACAGCGTTTCGGAGGCTGCCCTGGCCTCTGAAACAGTGCACTGTTCAGATTGCCCACGAAGAACGTTCCTCCGTCTTTTAGTTCGCTTAAGGTAACAGTAGGATCTGAAATTTAAAATCTTGGATTGAAATGTACCTTTTCTATACAGCTGAACACCCAGGAAGCAGCAGAAGCCGAACTGGCCTACAGGTCACCTTCCTGAAAGGCAGGCTTGGCACGAATGCCCAGAGAACACCGTGCCCTTGGCGTTCTGTCTCAGGCTCACCCCTACGTGAGGGGGAGGCAACAAGGGTGGTTTCTCCCAGAGTCATTATATGTGATGGCATCTCAAGAGAAAAGTCAGTTTGTATTAGGCCCTCAATAAGACCTTCACTTCCACCACTTTTCAGCAATGCTGTAAACAGACCCCTAGAGCTGCTCTGTGGGTATCGGA
Source organism: Craseonycteris thonglongyai (assembly GCA_004027555.1). NCBI lineage: Eukaryota > Metazoa > Chordata > Mammalia > Chiroptera > Craseonycteridae > Craseonycteris > Craseonycteris thonglongyai. The sequence goes on from PVKE010005433.1 coordinate 42,282, forward strand.
ACCGTGGAGAGTACCAACATAGTAACACAGTCTGTGAACCCTGGAATTGTGGGAACTATCCCAGTTCCCTCTCTTTCCTACCATGTTTCCCCGAAAGTAAGACATCCTCCGAAAATAAGACCTACTTACAGTTTTGCCTCTCGCTGAAATACGTATAAGGCATCCCCCCCAAAATAAGACCTTGCACATCTTTGGGAGCAAAAATTAATATAAGGCACTGTCTTATTTTCGGGGAAACAGGGTAACTGAGGGTCATCTAAACTCTCTTTGCTCATTAATCCACCTGTCAGATGGAATTAACTGTAACAACTTCTTGATCTGAGGTCTAATCGACATAGAACGTTGTGTAAGTATAAGATGTACAGTGTGCTGATTTGACATAGCCTGCTGCAATATGATGACCATCAGAGCATTAGCTGACACCTCTATCACATCACATAACTATCATTTCCTTTTTGTGGTGGGAGCGGTGAAGACCCAGTTGCTTAGCAACCTGGAGGTTTGTAATACAGTATTGTCGACTATGGTCACTAGGATGCATGTTAGATCTACAGGACTTTTTTATGTGCTGGTTGTTAGTTTGTGTCATTAAACATCTCCCCAACTCTCCTACCCCTCAGCTAATGCCCACCGTTCTACTCTGCTTTGGCAAGTTCGGTTTTTTAAGATTCCACATAGAAGTGAATTTATACCATCTGTCCTTCTCTACCTGACTTATCTCACTTAGCACAAAGCCCTCTAGGGCCATTCCTGGTATCGCAAAGGGAAGGGCTTCCTTCTTTCTCAGGACTGAACAATATTCCATTGTATATGGGGACCCCGTCTTCTTGATCCATTCATCCACCGATGGACACTTAGGTTATTTCCGTGTCTTGGCTAGTGTGAACAGCACTGCAGGGATCTATGAGATCCTATTCTCAATGTTCCAGGAGTGGAATGACTAGATCATATGTGCACGCTTTTTGCTTTGTTTTGTTTTGTTTGTTTTTTGAGGAACATTTATTCTGTTTTCCTCAGTAGCTGCACCAGTTTACATTCCCATGAACAGTGCACAGACTTCCCTTTTCTCCACAGTCCTCACCAACACTTACTTCTTGTCTTATCAATAACAGCCATTCTACCAGGTGTGTGGGGCTGTCTCGTTGTGGTTTTGATTTGCATTTCTGTAATAGCGAGTGAAAAGATGAGTATCTTTTCATGTCCCTGTTGCCCATTTGGGTCTTTGGAAAATGTCTATTTCTTATCTATTTATTAATCCAATTGTTTGTGTTGTTTTATTTTGTTTTGTTTTCATTTATTTATTTTTGTTTTTTAGTTGCATGAGTTCTTTATGAATTTGGGATATTAACCCCTTATCTAATATATGGTTTGAAAATAGTAGTTTTTAAAGACCAAGTACACTTCATTAAGACAATATGGAACTTGTCTATACGTTTAATAAATGGAGTATGTCTGTGTTCAGATACACAACTTAAGATGCTCCCCTGTAAAAGGGGGGGTCCATTTTACACCATCTCTTTTGCTCGAGGCCCCCTTCCACCTTTTAGAAGTGTACTTTCTCTACTTTTACTCTCAAAACACTTCTCTCACCCCTGGGGGGCGGGGCAGGGGGGAAGATGCTCATTTGGATAATTAGCATGAGCTGCCACTCTGGGCAAAACATGAAAAGCTCAGTGGCCCAACAATGAAGATTTCTTTCTTCCTTGCGTGCTGTACAGCGTAGATCAGGAGTCATCTCTGTCTTGCCTGGAACCTGTGACCTCCAAGTCACACCGCCAAGGAAGAAGGAAACAGAAGTGGTTCACCAGCTGGTGACAATCGTGACCCAGAAGTGATGCAACAGCTTCCGGGCATAGCCTGTTGTCCAGAACTAGTCGCATGGCGCTAACCTAACTGCAAGGAAGCCTGGGAAGTATACGGGAGCACATTGCATAGCTGGTTTGCAGTAGCTATTTCGGCCACAGGTGCAGTTGTAAGACAATAGATCTGCATCAGGCTTTAGAGTACCCTGGCTGTAGACAACTGGACTTGCAACTCCAGCAAATGCAGTAGATTCAAAGTCAGAGGAGCTGTGTTCTAGTTCTGCTCTTTCTTTAACCAGGGAAATGTACCCCGAGGATTTTCTTTCCTTGGGAGATTCATCTCCTCCCCCTCCTACCACTGGAGAAGCAAGGGGATTTTTTTCTCTCCTTATCAGGAGCAGGAAGTTATTCTAAGTTGAGTTGCTTACATTCTCGATTTGGAAAATGATACAGAATGTGAAGTCAAGCAGAGGAAAGGGGAAGGGGAAAACTTAGTTATTCTGATTAGAGACCCACAGGGATGAGAAACAGTGAGGCCTTTCCAATTTGGAGCATGCGAACCCAATCTCATTTTTCATCTTGAATTTGGAGCTAGGCAGCATTTGAAGAATCGTTCTCAGAAGACAGACAGATGTCTGCACACGTCTAGTCTGAATCCAGGTGTTTGCCCAGAATGGAATTTCACCAAAAGCAATTCAGGCCACGGGTTTGTGTTTGGAAGAACGTCATGTCAGTTCCTACAGCCTGGTGTTGGGGCTTGCAGGCTGGTCTCAGGGGCTGAAGGCCGGTGCTGGCTGCCTGGGTGTCAAGGTTCACAGGGCTGTGTTGTTGTGATCTCTTAAGTGGATGTCTCCGCCTCGCACAGGGAGAGGGGAGGAGAGACGGGAGCTGGGGAGGGGTCGCCTGCCTGGGATGAGTGATGAGGCTTTGTCAGTTCAGTGTGTACAGTTCATAAATCATAGAATATTTCTGGATCTGGATTTGCAGCTTGGTGATTATTTTTAGATAAGTTCTGAGAGGTTACTGCAAGTAGGGGCTTGAACACGCGAGCCCCGGAGCAGATAAGCCACCTGTGCATGCTGGAAAAGAAGTGAATTCCATCTTTATACTCTTCAGAAAAGGAGGAAGGCGCTGCTCGCAGGTCCATAAAATGCGTCTGGTAGTTAGGGTGGCTGACACTCCAAGTCAGGAAGGGAATCATTTGCCGGACGTCCTCCTTTCGCCGGGCCACCTTCTAAAGTGTCAAGAGCTGCTATGAGCCCTGTGTGCTGTGTTCTAGAGCCACACTAATCGCTGTGCAGAAAAGCAATCGCAAGAAGATCACAGATTTGTCCTAGGACTTATCATTATCAATATTGGGAGGCACTGGTTAGCTATTTAGTAAGCCAGGGACACTTACACCTTTGGGAGACCATGATGATCCTTCACATACCCTGTGCTTTCCATCTTTCTCAAATCCAGAAAACTCTGGATAGTAATAAGACACCCCAAATACAACCTCTTAGCATCCTCAAGTAAAAATCAACCAATGATTCCTTTTTATTCTTTTTTTTTCAAAGATTTATTTTTATTGTTCTTGACAGAGAGAAAGATACAGAGACAGAGACAGAGAGAAGGGGGAGGGCCCAGAACAGTCTCCATAGTTGCACATCATTGGTTTTTCCACATAGTTTCATTCCACAGGTGGGCGCAGGGCTGCACAGGGCAGGAACTGGGCCGGGGTCTCACCCCGGTGAGAACTGAACTGGGGGCGCTCCCCAGCTCAGCATATGGGTCCACACGGGCCGGGGCCGGGATTCGATCCTCGGTCCCCGGGGCTGCAAAGTGAGCACTTAACCCACTGAGCCATCCCAGCTTCCCCCCTTTTTATTCTTAATCAGGCTATGCGGTTAAGAAACATTACAACCATGTTCAATGATGTTAACACTGAACACTGTGTGTTTAATAAACTAAGACTTTCCTTACACTTTCAGCCTTTTTCTTAATTCAATATTAAACATTGTTGTATCTGGTTCAAGTAAGATTCTGTGATGGGTACCATATTTTTCCGTGCATTAAGACACCCCCATGTATAATACAACCCCTACTTTTCTAATGCAACACTAAGAAATCAATACACGGGTAACTCTCCTGTATAAGACAACTCCCAATGATTGGTCTAACAATTTTAAACAAAAGTATCATCTTATACATGGAAAAATACGGTGTCTTTCTTTCAGATAGTCTCACTTAGTCTCTCTGTGCCCATTTTCTAATATTGGTTATCAGCCTTTCCAGTGATTCTATGATGTTCACAACATCCTTGCAGTAGCCTCCTTTCATGCTTAAATCAGACAGTTTTTGTTGTTTTGCTACCAGAATTTCTGGTTGGTATGTTATCGATTCTGCCTGGGATTGGAGTTATTTTTGTCTCCCCTAGGAGACTGGATCCTCTTCCATGGTGGGCTAGCTTAACGTCTGGCATGTGTCATAATACCCAGCACAGAAGCTCACATTTAAAATTTAACAGTGAAAAGTAAGGATCCATACCATCTTGGTTAAAATTCTGGCTTCAGGGAAGGATGGAGGAGAGGAGAGAAAGGTTGAAGGGGAAGACGGTGGTGAAGCATTATCTTCTACCTTGGCAGCCTGGAAGTCCCATCTGCGTCTACTCCGGGGTCACACAGCCAGAACCTGCCAGGGCCGTTTGGTGGCCAGTGACAACTGTGCTCTTGCCACTAATCTACACACTGCCCCACAGATGGGAATAGAGAGCAACAGGTAACAAACCAGGGCAATAGCTGAATGGCCACTTCCTGCCATTGTTCCAGAATCCGAGAAGATAAGTGAAGTCAAAGAAAGAGCAGTTGCATGGGTTTGACGTCTATTCATCGTTACCACCTAATTAAAGGTCATTTCATCTAGTCTGGTAAATTTCTAACTGTGTCTGTCTACCTATCTACCCAGTCAGTCTACGTCAAGCTTGTCTAGTCCATGGTCCATGGGCTGCACGCGGCCCAGGACGGCTCTGAATGTGGCCCCACACAATTCATAAGCTTTCTTAAGACGTTATGAGATTTCTTTCTTTTTTAACTCATTGGCTGTTGTTAGTGTTTGTGTAGTTTATATGTGGCCCAAGACAATTCTTCTTCCAGTGTGGCCCAGGGAAGCCAAAAGGTCGGACACCCCTGCTCTATTAAGAAGCAGGTAAAACAATCAATACCTCAGGTAGCCTGACGAGGGGCAAAGAGAAGGCCTTACCTGACTCAGATAAAGGCTAGGTAGTCAGGTAAGTCCTTTCTGAAGTGTTGTGTGAGGGAAAACCTAAATCACAAGAAGCAGCCAGCCATGGCAGCACCTAGGAGTGGAATATTCTAGGCAGAAAGAACAGCGAGGACACAGCCTTCTGACAGGAGGACTAAAGGGACGTGGACTGGAGGCCTGTGGCCAGGAGAACAATGAGGTTCAGGGAGCAGGGCTCCCCTTTGAGGTCGTCTTCTCTAGGGCTGCCCGATTTGGCTAGATAGACAGACAGATAATAGGTAGGGAGTTAGGTAGAGATGATAGATGGTAGATAGATGATAGATAGATAGATGATAGATAGATAGATAGATAGATAGATAGATAGATAGATAGATAGATAGACAGATAATAGGTAAGTAGGTAGAGATGATAGATGGTAGATAGATAGATAGATAGATAGATAGATAATAGGGAGGGAGGGAGGGAGATAGATAGATATCCCTCTTCCCTCTTCCTCCGGGTTTAGAAGCCCGGCCACAGAATCCTTCCGGAATCTCAAGACAAATGTCCGTCTAGAGGTGTTTAATGACAGTCACAAGACCTCTCAGGCCTGTCGTGGCCCCAGCCTTAGGTTCCCTTTTGGCTTTACGGGAAGTGTTCGCCTGAGAATTTGTAAGCGGATAGCTGCTCCCAGTCCCAAACAAGCCCAAGTTCCCATTCAGTTCACCAAGTCAGCAAGTGAATCAAATGTGATTAATCAAAGAATATTCAGATACTCAATGTCAAGCGAGGACGGGGGTGGGGTGTATAGAGCTGTTGATCTTATTACTGAGATGCTGGTATGCAGGTGGTAAAGTCCCCGGAGAGCGGTCTCCGTATGTGTTTGCACCATCAGCTGGACACAACTTCCCCTTTGTGCCATGTTCCTGGGACAAAGGATCAGAAAGAGCACATTACATCCAACAGAGACAGGTCTCTAGTAACAGGTGAGCCCACTCTGAAAGCATCCCCGTCCCTGAGTCTAAGTATGGAAAGCAGGTAAAGAGGGGAGCGTTTATTCACTTGACAAAAGGATTTTTATTTTTAACGTCAAAGCAGTTTTGTTCCTGGAATTAGTTACAGTACGAATGACTGGGACACACTGAAAGGTAGTCCCCTACACGAGAACTTTCCCCCGGTCGCCTGCCTGTGCACTGACCAACTCTATCCCTCTGTCCTCCTGAGCATGCGTCCTGGTTTGTGCAATAGGGGATTCGGAGGGGTAAGTAAGTCTCACCCACGAGCAGCATCCTAGGAGTATTTATAAGGAAGGGGTTACATGTCAGGCACGGCCTCCGAGAAGCATATCTGCAAAACAAGGATTTCTTTTTTCACGCAGATTAATCGATAGGACCAGTGAGCAGAGCAGTTCGTCCCGCAAGAAGGCTGGTCTCGCCGGGTGTGTGGTCCGCAGGGCTTAAGGGGAACGACAAGGCGGGGGGCTGAGGTGCGCTGTCCTCTCTCCTCTCTGAGAAGCCCTCTGCCTGTCTCTCCAGCTCTGGCGCTTGGGGAGAAGGTGCTGGCGTTGCTTCCTTGCAAAGACCTGGTCCCTGTCCTGAGTTTGGGGAGCCGGGCCTGACGTTGCAGCTGTGTGACCCAGCTGGGCAGTCACCCCTGACCGAGGTGCCTCGAGCTCTCTGTGGGGAAGCCAGGCAGCCAACACCCCCCCTGGGGGGCTCATTGTCTTGTCCCCTGCGCGGCCACTGCAGGGCGGACACCGGCTTCAATGACGCCTTTGTGGTCAGATCTCATGGGAGCTCTGGTTCGCCATTGTCATGAAAATGGGACACCTGTGTGTCCGCACCCCTGTCCCCATGCCCAGGGTGATAGGAGCGCAGCCGCTGGATCCCAAGGGGAGAGGGCCCCTCCCCGGACCCCCCATGTGTGCGGGGCAGCCTGGAGGACAAGCCCTGGCAGCCTCTGTCCCGGATCCCCGGCACCCCACCTCGTTCCCCTCGCTCCCCGAGACCCCAGCTGTCAGAGGGCGCCGCGGGGTATTTTTTTCTGTTTTCTGGCTGGAATTACACGAGTCATGATTGTAATATAATTTCTCCAAACTCAGAGCTATTTTCTTTCCAAATATATCAGGGGCCAGGAAACGTTCAAAGAACTGGGGAAACCCGTCCAAAATCAGAAAGGTCCAAGAGGAAGAGACGTCACAGGGTGCATACTGCTAATAATATCATGTTTGTAATAATCATCGTGTATCATAGTCCATATCGTGTATTATGTACCTTCACGCAGCATGAAATACATATTCTCATAAATGATAACGCAGAGTCATACTCATTACTGTTATGACAGTATGTCTTCTATATAATTTAACACGGTCAGCTTCAAAATGTTCAAAACTAGTTTTGATAATGTTAAAAAATTGGAAAACCATTCCAAAATCAGGTAATTTTAAGAGGTGGAGGAGACAGAGGATGAAAATAATGATTATTTAGTCATTGTTATGGTAATTTTTATTTCACATATAGTTATGAATACATATATTCTGGATCATAGTTGTTTTATAGGATACTATAATATATGATGCACACATAACTATATATGAATTATTATTGTTATTGTTGAAGACCGTGTTTATGAATTGCCTACCAGGCATGGCGCTAACCATTATACAGGCATGCTATTATTTCATTTTCACAGCAACCCTATGATGTAGGTACTGTGGGACATTCTTTCTTTAAATTAGTGTCACTGAGATATAGTTTACATACCATTGATTTCACCCCTGTAAAGTATATCATTCAGTGGTCTTCAGTTGATTCAGAGTTTGCTACCTTAATTGCGCACAATCAATTTTAGAACATTTTCATCACCCTGAAAGGACACTTCTTGCCCCTGAGCGGTCATTACTCCCCATTCCCCCCTCCCACCGGCCCTAGGTGTCTACTTCCTGTCTCCGTATCCTCTTACCCTGCACGTGCAGCACGTGCATACCACACGGGGTCTTTGCACGTGCATACCACACGGGGTCTTTGGACGTGCATACCACACGTGGTCTTTGCACATGCACACCACACGGGGTCTTTGCACGTGCATACCACATGGGGTCTTTGCACGTGCATACCACACGGGGTCTTTGGAGAAGGGCTTTGATGGAACAGGTTCTCAGAGTTCCTCCGTGTTGGAGCGCATATCAGCGCGTCAGTCCCTCTTGTGACTGTTCGTCGTAGGGACACCCCACGTTTTGTTCATCCATTTGCCCGTTCGTTGACAGGCATTTGGGTTGCTTCTCCTTTGGGGGTGGTTATGAATAATGTTGCTCACGTGCGAGTTTTTGTACAGATGGCTGCTCTCATTTTTATTGGAAGTACTGTGTTTTTATCCTATTTCCCAGATAAAGAAACTGAGAGACAGAAATGCTGAGGAACTTGTGCAAGGTCCCTCTGTCCTGAGGCTCAAACTCAGTCCTGCCTGATGCACTGAGCTACTCCACTTGGTTGCCCTCAAGTGTATCAAAGGTTAATATGTGCAGGGTGGGGACTCCTGGCACTTTGGGGACTCTGGAGAGACACTGAAAAGCAGCAGCAGGAAGAGAGAGTACGAACTTCCTCCTCTTAGGATGGCTGTCCTGAGCCTAAGGATGTGGCCAAGGGAAGGGTGGACTCCCCTTCCAGAGAGGAGGCACCTCTGAGGGGACCTTTAAGATAGAACCGGCCGGATGCCTCACTCCTGGGACTGGGACTGGGTTCAAGGCTTTCCAAATGGCAGCTCTCGCTCAGCATCTGGTGTCCAAATGGTGTGAGAGGGGCCCGGCAGGACTGGGGGTCTCCCTCACCCCTTCTCAGCTCTGACCCCATCCGGCCACCCCTGCCCCACACAGCAGGACCTCCCCAGTCTCCTCCCTGTCCTGACCCACTTGGATTTCTGCAAAAGGCCAGCTGAGCGGGGCTGGCGAGGTGGATGGGGAGAAAGGTGGTGGAGTTCAGGGAGGGAGGGAGAGCGGAGGAGCCATTTCCAAACACCCCGGGACAGCCCGGCTTAGGGGGAGGATCCACGCAGCCTCCTCAGTAGGGCTGATGCTCATCAGGACGTGTGGCCATAAAAGGACACCGCTGCCTATGCGGCTTATGGTTGGGAGCCAGTGTCACTGGCTATGTTTCTGCAGGCTGTGGGTTTCCTTCTTACACAGTCCTACCGAAGGCCCACTCCTGGCTTCTGACGTTGTACTGACACAGAATAAACAAAATCTGCTGGCACTCCGGGGCGGGGCCGGTCGTGGGGAGCTTCAGTTTTGAAACGGAGTAGAAAACGGTTCAGCTTTAAGAGTCAGTCCCTTGGTAGCTTTACAACTGTGAACGTTTTTCTTAACCTTTCAGAACCTCCACTGCTTTTTGTTAACAGCAAGGGGGGTGGGGGGGTCGTCATGGCAGTGCCTCCTTTGCACAGTGACAGGCGGGAGTAAGTGAGACAGCCCAGCGTGTCTCAGCGTGCGATCTTGCAAGCACCCCTCTGCAGATTCTTGTCACGTGGGAGTGACGAGGGCCCACAGGTGGGTGATGTTGGGAAGCTGCGATTTAAACAAAGCTCAGCAGGGTTCTTTCTTGCACTGCTTTTCGGGGCCTTTCATACACTGACCTGCATCAACTTTCTACTGCGCTGCTCAAATGTATTTAACCACGGAAATCTCTGGATCTAACATTCAGGGTAAAGTTTGCAAATGGGCGGTCCGTGGGCCCAATCTGGCCAACAGATGTAGTTTTTGGCCAGCACTGTGTTGCCTTTAAAAGTTTCCTATATTTAAGTATAGTGAGATCTCACTCATAAATCTCAAGATTTCACATAAAAATGAACTTTTCAGCTTCCCTTGAAAAAATAGAAGGGTCAGGCCAAGCTGGGTCCTCGTGTCTGCCTGGTGACACTTGGCCGGAATGGGTGGCAGGGGCTGTGCAGAGCTGCTCATGTTAGGTGAGGTGCATGCTCCCCAATTAGTTACTGGCCCCCTGGCATTCCAATCTGAGACCCCCGAGAGTCTAGTGCTGACATAAGCAGTGTAAAGGGGGGAGGTTTGCTCACACACCCCTTCACTAAAAAACTGTTGAGCATCTACTTCGTAATCATATTTACGAAGTCCAGCAATTAAGTTCACAAACTCATCCTAGAACAAATGCTTACGTACCTCATTGCTGATATCACTGTGCTCACCTTTGAAGGACTCCCCTTGGGAAGTGGTGCAAGGACACCAGTGTCTAGTCCATCCTGCAGGGCAATTTTGGAACTCTTTTTCTGGAATGGCCCTCAGAGCCATCATCGCATTACCCTTGTTGTCCTGAATGTCATCAAAGCATCTTCCTTTCAATATTTTATCTTCAGATAAAGGAAAAAGTCACTGGGGGCAGATCAGATGAGTAGGGAGGGTGTCCGATAGAGTTATTTGTTTACTGGCTGCAAACTCCCTCATAGACAGTGAGGGTCCTGTGAGCTGGTGCATTGTTGTGATGTAAGAGCCGTAAGTTGTTGGTAAAAAGTTCAGGTTATGTTCATCTAACTTTCTCACACAGCCTTTTCAGCACTTCCAAATAGTCAACTTGGTTGGCTGTCCAGTTGGTACAAATTCATAATGAACAATCCCTCTAATATCAAAAAAGGGTTAACAACGTCACTTTGACTTTTGATTTGCACTGACGAGACTGTTTTAGTCCCAGAGAACTGGCTGACTTCCATTGTACACTTTGACACTTTGTATCAGGGTCATATTGGTACACCCATGTGTCATCACTGGTAATAACACAGCCCAAAAAAACATCGTCTTGCCTCTCAAAAAGGTCTTGGCAAACTTTAGCTCTCCTTTGCTTTTGTTCACCAGTGAACTCACCATATTTACACACACCTTTCTCATGCCAAGATTTCCAGTTACGATTTTCATAACTGTTTCTCTGTCAATGTATACTTGGTCAGTCAACAATTTTGATGAACAATTCAATGAATTTTTGCAATGTTTTCATCAGTTCTGCTTGTTACTGGCTGCCCTGACCTCTCTACGTCAGTGATGCTTTGTCTCCTCTCAGAAAAATGTTTAACCCATTTGTACACGGCTGTTTTCTTCATGGCATTATCCCCATCAACTTGGACTGATATGTTCCTGATTTCATTTTCATTCTTGACAAGTTTAAAAAGAAATTTAATGGTTGTTGCTTGTTCTAATTCAAGCTCTGACATTTGTGCAACAGCACACAAAAGCACACAACAATAATGAACACCACTCAGCAAGACACTGCTACATGTTAACATGAACACAGCTGTGAGACACTGTATCCCAAGGTTATGAGACCGCACCGAGTTTTTTGTAGAGTTTTTTGTACAGTGCTGCCAACATAAGTTCATGGTGGCCAGTTCTCAATATTAATTGCCAGACCTCTTCTGGGTGGTGAGCACATAATGCAATGCACAGATGATGTAATGTAGAGTTGTACACCTGGAAACTATATTGCCAACCAATGTCACCCCAATAAATTTAACAATAAAAAAGAAACCAAAAAAACAACAAAATAAATCTTAAAAAAAAAATTGTCAGACCTTGTTTGCATTATTGAATGACATAATCTGTACATTATAAAGCATATACCAAGCATAACAACAGAATGAGATTAAAAATAAACATAAATCAGAAGTTTTCCTTTTCACCTTGTGGATGCAGCTGCTCTTACAGAGTTGGCACCAAGTCAGAGTTCATTCAAGGTCATTCTTACACGTAATTAATTATTGGTTGATGAGATATGAAGATGTCTAACTTCTTTGTTAAAGAAAAGCTGAGTTAAATGTCTTGTGTACCTGAGCTCATCTGTCCTCTCAAGGAGATGGTGAATTAAGTGCTGTTTTACTTTTATTTAGCCCTTGAGGGTTATTTTTTCTTTCTTTTAATTATGCTCATTAGCGTGAACAACAGTCCTTTGAACCCAGCCTATGCCTGAAATGCTAATTTAGGCAAATGCTAGTCTGCACAAAGAGAAATCGGGCATGTTTTTTCCCCACATCCTGGTGAAGCGCTTGCTTGAACCAGAAAGAATCAGGAAAAAAGCATACAACTCAAAGGGGCTCTTCAAACCACACTGTGCTCCATTACATTCCTCCAGGGAGTCATAGAGCAGGAAATAGTCAGTGCGTGTGCAATTGGCTGAGATTGTCCGATGAAAGACCGTGCAGCAACGTTTTTAAAAAGTGATTTATTGTGCCAATTTGGGGCTACACTTTCGATGTTTCAACCTCATCTCCTAACAAATTTTCCAGAGAGCACAAAGGAGTGTAACGGACATTTGGTTTTCTTCTTTGTAAGATTTGGTGATGAGGCGGAGGGAAGCAATTGTGACTGGGCCGTTGTCATTGCATTACCCTTGCATTTCTCCACCGGCCACCAGGGCATTTTCAGGGCAGCTTCAAGGGACCACTGAAGACCTACGGAACCCCCACTTCCTGCAACACTGCCCCTACTTCCTGCCAGGGCGCAGCCTCTGGGCCTCATTGATTGGGGTAGTTGAGGCAGCAGCTACTCACAGGCCACCTCCTGACATGGACCCAGTTGGCAGGATGGCCTCATGGGCCCTGGAATTGCACCCTGGGTTCCAGTTCCTGCCCTACCGCTCCCTGGCGGGATGACCAGGGCAAGTGACGCCACCTCCCTGAGCCTCAGTCTTGTCCCCTGTACAGTGAGAATAATAGTAGCAGCCCTTCCTAGAGTGAAGAAGAAAGAATGTGAGTGTTGAGGATTTGATGCCGTGGTTAGGCACCCAGAACGAGTCCAGTGCGTGGCACTCACTGTATCACAAATGACACACTCTTTGTCCTGCTCTTCTGCTCTCAAGGTCGGACACCTAGCGGCCCTCCGTGAGCTCTCTGAAGCCCCCATGTCTCAGCTGCTCTGACCCAGGTCACCGTTTTGAAATCAGAAATGGGAAACCCTTTCTGGAAAGGACCAGATAGAAAATACGTTCACCTTTGCAGGCAAGGAAGTCTTTGTCACCATTGCTCAGCTCCCCCTCTGTAACTCGGCCACAGACTATTCGTACAATGTGTAAATGGCTGTGTCAGTGCACCAGCGAAAGTTGGTCTACAAGGAAGGCAGCACCGACTCCGCCCACAGGCCAACGCCTGCTGCCCCTGGCGTAGGCCCTGTCACTCCCTGCTTTGTGTGTGTTCCTCAGCAGGAGTGGGGAGCAGAGCTGGGCTTACGTGGATGTGGGGGAAATGGGAGAACTCCTGTCCCTTCCCCACAAGGAGTCACCTAGATGCTCTTGGCAGAACAGGACAGTCTCAGAGTGGAAGGAGGGGAAGCCGGGATGGCTCAGTGGGTTAGAAGCTCACTTTGCAGCCCTAGGGACCCAGGATCGAATCCCGGCCCCGGCCCGTGTGGACCCATGTGCTGAACTGGGGAGCTCCCCCAGTTCCGTTCTCTCTCTGTCTCTGTATGTCTCTCTCTGTCAAAAAAAAAAAAAAAAAAAAGGTGGAAGGAGCAGGGCTGCCGGGGAGGGGACAGGAGAGGGGACTGGTGTGGCATGTAGTGTCACCCGCTAGAAAGCTCTGCTCAGAGCCCCACACCCCTGCTGTCTCGGTGCTCAGAACGCTGGGAAGGAGGCCGCAGGTGTGGGCACCAGCAGGGACTTAGACCCCACGTGCTGCGCAGCCCCTCACAACACCCTGGCGTGTGCAGGTGGGCAAGGCGCGGAGCCTGCCCGGAGCTTGCGGGAGGCTTCAGGAAAGGCGCATCTGACAAGAACGCTTCCTAGCGTTTTTCTACCAGCATTTTCTGCAGTGGCTTCTACCGACCATGCCCGTGCGACTTCCCCCAGCATCTCCTGCGCAGGGAGGTGAGCTTCTCCGATCATCGCATCCTCCCCGGGCCCATTCTCTCTGCCTCCGTCTTTCTCTGGGAGGAGAAAAATCCCTCTTTTCTTCCCATAAAGCTCTTGAGTAGAGAACCCGATACTTGCACAGAATGAGCCAGACAAGGACTCCTTAGAAAAGGCACCACCTGCAACGTTCTCCTTTCTGCTCTGCCCGCCCTGCACGACAGGTGGGAGGACTTACCTGAGGGTGCTGAGTACCTGCTGTGGGACAGGCCCTGAAGTGCCACCAAAATGACTCAAGGCTTCTCACACACTCAGGGCTACCAGCCTTCCACCCACGGCCCTCTCTGCTTTCTCCCAACCAACACTTGATAGCTGGCAATTCTTGGGATTGAGGGGTTTTGCTCTTGATACTTTGAAAAGAACTTGTCCAACCTGTGGCCCAGGGGCCTCCTGCGACACCAGGACAGCTTTGAAAGTGGCCCAACGCAAATTCATAAACTTTCTTAAGCCATGATGAGATGTTTTTGCAATTTTTTTAAAGCTCATCGGTTATCGTTAGTGTGAGTGTCTTCTATGTGTGGCCGAAGACATTTCCTCTTCTTCCAGTGTGACCCAGGGAAGCCACAAGGTTGAAAATCTGTCCCCATAATAGAATGATCATGGTTTGCTTACCAAAGCGAGGTTTTTATCCCCTTTCACTTTTGAAAGGGTCCTTTTCAAGTGCATCAAACCGCACAGTTTACAAAGCATGTTCCCATATTATCTTATTTATTGGTATCACAACTTCTCACCCTGAAGTCCATGGACTCCCATGAATATATAGATACATTTCCAGGTGACTGTGAACTTGAATGGGAAAAAATTTTCTTTCACCAACTGAAGTTTAGCCTTTTGTTCAATCATTAATGCAAGCAACACACCACATTCCCAATGGTACCTGCGGCCTCATCACCAAATGAAATCAGTTATTTTCTTGTCACATCGTCACTGTGACGAATATCTGACCACATCATTTAGGCTCCTCCCTAGTTTGAAATCAGGGTAGGATTTAGGTCAGGCCTGGGTAGACTGTGTCAGGGCAAGGGCTGCTTCTCATTTTCTCCAAGTGCCGCGGTCCCCTGGCTCAAGCACATACAGCTGCCTCGATTGTGAGGAGCCGGTTCTTGCCTCTAGCAGCTGCACATGTGCGTGCTAAGAATGAGTTTCTTTCACATTTAGCTGCCTCGCCCTTAGGCCCTGGTGTAATGGGACGTCCACTACGACACTTTTTTCTTAGTTCAGGCGGTCACCCCAAAATCACTTAGCAATCCATGGGTGGACTGTGACCCAAGTCTCGCCCAGCCCTGCTGCAGATCCACTGCTAAGTCTTGTTGTTTAATGCAGTGAGAGAAGTGCCTGTGTTCCTATAGGAATTGATTGTAGTGCTTCAGTACTTATACTTCGGTATGCTCAGTTTGCTTTGCAATCCTGTATATTTGATGCATTTAGAAACGCCCTTCAAGGAAGGGACCTGTAGCTTCCTGGACTGCCAAAGGGACCTTTGGCCAAAAAAAAAGAAAGAAAGAAAAAAGGTTAGAACGCCCTGATCAGATTGCCACAGTGACCCTTTGAAGGTGGTCTGGCAGCTAATGTTACTGTCCTCTCATGGCAGAGGAAGCTTGGGGAAGTCAGGTGACGTGGCCAAGGCGGCCCAGGAGAGGCCAGCAGAGGCTGGATTCAGAGCGGAGGCTCAGGGGCCCTTACTGACCACACTCTGAGGTGTGTGGGGGGTGGGGGGACGGGCAGCCCCTTCCGGGGCCACAGCACCACAGGATCTGGAGCCACAGGGAAGAGATAGTCTCGGAGAAGTTCTGGCATCTGGGGAAGACTTTGGAGGAGTCACGACACCGGCCAGGGGACGAGTAGCAGCGGGGAGCTCGGCCTTTCAGGCGGGGTCTGGTGATGAATGGGCGCAGGGAACATGGCCAAGCGCCTGGAAGCCACACGAGGCCTCCAGCCATCTGTCCGGGCCCCGGGGTCAGTGATGGAGCCACTGGAATCCTTTATACAAGAGGAAAGGGTGGCATGCAGCCATCGGGGGAGTGGCGTGAGGAATTCACAGGTGTTTTCTGTGTACTTGCCCCGGCCCTGGACCTCTGGGTGGGCTGTTAGCCACGGCGTGGAGCACAGGGGCTGTGGCGTGGCTGAGCTGCGTGGCCCTTCGCACACCCTCCCAGCCCTGTGCTTTTTATGGGCTACAGGGGTGTCTGTCAACATTGCTGGAGCCACATTCACGTACAGGCCCCGAGTCCCTGGGACACGCGCCGGGCTCTTCCGCAAACATCAGCAGGTACATATGGAGGGGGTTTGGTCTCCAAGGGGGATCCATTCCTAGGGTCACTGTGACCTTGGCCACGAAGCTGACATCCTCACCATTTCACTAGTCACCGCATCTTAGCGATTCTGCAGATTCAGATGCAAGAGACACGGCCGGCTCTTCTGTCTCTTGAGGAGAGAAGGCTCCCGAGCTCGGTTTGGCCCATTTGCTCCCATGACAGTACCGGTGAGGGGGTGCTGGTACCTAGACTCGTGAGCATTCCTGACGGGTGGCCCAGCTGCTAGGCGGTAGGGCGTCCTTTCGCCCTAACTTGTATTTGAATCATGAAATGATGGAAGATCCGGAGGTTTCCTAAAACTAAAACCAGCATCTTGTTTAACCTCACCACTTAGGAAGTCCCATGGTCACATTCTGGTGCCTTGTCCTCTGTCCAGAGGATGGAACAAAGGGGCAACGTCCCCATGTTCATTGTGTCTAGGACGCGTGGAAGTGCAGCCACGGGGCCCGTAAGCACCTCGTCCCATTAGTAGGTGGCATGAACGCGGAACTATGGGAAGCCCCCTCCTCTCGTTTGTCCTCCTCCTCATGGGACCTCAGC
>PVKE010005434.1:0-21164 GCA_004027555.1 Craseonycteris thonglongyai
ATCCATAGCACGGTTTTAACTGCTTTAATATGGAATATTTCCCCCAATCTTTGCTGTTCTTAAGAAGCCATTGTCATTTTTTTGAGTAAACAATGTTTAAAACAAAGTGTAATGTTTATTCTCCAATATACATCTGAATCATAACATTGTTTTTTTTAGTCTGATGAAATGTGAATTTCTCATATTTAATGCTAGATTAAGAAGTAACCATGTAACATTTTATTTCCCCTTGGACTCTTGTTTTCTCTTGTAAGGGTAGAGTCAAATTGCTAATGTTATAGGATTCTGGTGTCCAGAGATTGTGGTCCTCACACACTTGAAGAAAGAGAATGTGGACTGGAAAGAAGAGGTAGAGGAGTAAAGGTTTTTATTGAAGTGGAAGTACAGCTTTCTTGTGAATGAGAGACTCAAAACTGGGATGCCCCAAGCTAAAGCAAAAGCCTCTTATTTAATACTTTTTCTTGAATGCTTGGGAAAGGAAGCTGTGCCTTATAATGGGTTCTGTCCATGGATTTGTTCTATTGGCCAGCCTAAAGGGGCTTCTGAAATAATCCATTTATCTCTACAGCTTCAATTTGCCCTGGAATGAATGAATCATCTCAGAATCTGAAGTTACAGAACGTGGTTGCTTTTTACTCTACCAGGGACTTCTCTATCTACCTAGCAACATGCTAACTAACCTGTCTCGTTAACATTTGTAAATGGTGATCATAATGATTTAAAATGAAAAATTCTAATTACTCAATTTATTTACTGTTCTACCACAAATTAATTTTAGTTTAGTGTTATCTTTAGGGACTACAAAAGGGAGGAGGGGAAAAATGACTCACTCCCATATGCCCATAATTCTAGAGTCCTGAATTCCTTGGCAGGGCCCAGCCAGCCTGTGTGTTTTGTGCCTAATTCACGACAAAAAAAAAAAAACAGCTAGAAGATAAGTGAGTGAATTGATCTCATAATCTGTGGTTAATAGACTCAGTGAGAATCACAGGCTCATAAACTGTGGTAGATAGATAGACTCAATGAGATAAAAAAAACTAGACAAGCATACCTTTTAAAAATTATTTTTATTGTAATAGTAATACATGTTCACATACAAAAGCACAGAAAAGTGTGAAAAACAAATATCTGTAATCCTACGTCCTAGAGAAGCACTATTAATTTTTTTGTAAATTTCTGTGTAGGTTCTTCTTATACCTACATACATACTCATATACTATAGTATGTATGTGTATAATTTCTGTGTAAGTTCTTCTTATAACATCTACATACATACTCATATACTGTAGTATGTAATTCATATATATAATGAATAATTGTATGTGTGTATTCCATATCTATATATGCACATATACACACATATATGCATTCATACAATTATATACTTTGTTTTATAATTTTAATAAATTAATAATGAATTTCAGACATATTCCAATGCTGTTTAATAAGTCTAAAAAACAAACAACAAAAAAACAAAACAACAACAAACCAGGATGACTCAGTGGGTTAAGCATTTGCTTTGCAGTCCCGGAGTCTGGGGGTCAAATTCCAGCCCCAGCTTGCGCGGTTCCATGTGCTGAACCGGGGTGTGGCCCCCAGTTCAGTTCTCACCAGGGTGACTTCCCATTGGGAAGCGCCTGGTTCAGCCCCCAGCTCATGGGGGCAGACCTCCCAGGCAGGAGGCCCCAGCCTGGTTCCTGCCCTGTCCAGCCCCCGCCCACCTGTGTGGAACAAAACGATGTCAAAAACTGATGATGTACAACTATGGAGACAGCTCGGGGCCTTCCCCCTTCTCTCTCTGTCTCTGTCTGTCTCTGTCTCTCTGTCAAAAACGGTAAGGTAAATCTTAAAACAAACAACAACAACAACAAAAAGACAAACTAATTTCTCCATTGTCTTTTTAAGGTTAATTTGCATTTACTGCATCTATTTATTCCTTAGTGCTGAAAATACAGTTGTTGTTGTTTTTTCTTGGAGAGTACTCAGATTAATAGAGTAAACAGACAATTTTGAATTTTGCATGAGTGCTAGTTCTATAGAAGCATGCCCAGGATTACGTGAGTACACAGAAGGGAAACTGATTCGTACTGAAGGCATCTAGGATGTCCTTTCAGAAAAGGCTGACATCTGAGCTGTCTTCAAGGCTGTTAGGAGTCTTAGTACAAGGGGTGAGTGAGTGTAGATAGGAGGAGTGTGTGTGGACCAGTTCTACAGGTGTAAGAGCAACATTCATTAGAAAAATTTAAAGCAGTCTTCCATTACCAGAAGATAGGATAATGAGGTGGGAGTGGTAAAGAGATGAAAAATAAAGCTGGAGAATTAGGTAGGAGCAGGTAATTAAAAATGAATTTCAGACATATTCAGACATAAAGTTACTTGAAAGCCAGGGACAATTTTGATCTGGGGAGCAGTGTAATCAGGTTTGCATTTTAGAATGCAACCCGGGGAATGGATTGGAAGAGATCAAGTATGGAGATCAGTTATAATTCTGATGATAATGATTCTGTGAAAGGAGATGATTATATGTTCTGAGCAAACTTGGTATTTAGTGACTGACAGCGTACGACATATAAGGAAGAGAGAGAGTCAAGGGTTGTTTTTGGATTTCTGGTTGGAATCTGGATGGATGATGGGGCACGGGTAGAGAGAGGATGACGTTTTGGAAAGAAGATGATTTATTTAATTTTCATCACGATGAGTTGGTGATTCATGTGAGACATTGAAAATGTTATTGGGTGAAGGCACTGGGCTGAAAATTTAGAATGGATAGTATCACCAAGATCAGTGGGAACATTTTTTTTCAATGATCTTGGATACGTACCTGGGAATAAAATTGTTGATTCATGCTAATATACACAGACAGGCAGAAGTAATGTCCTTTTTTTAAGTTTACCAGCTTAGAAAAAAAGAGGCATTACTTCTGCCAGACCCTGTAGTAACTCTACGTTTAATTATAGGAACACTCTCTGGAGAATTGCCAAACTGTTTTCCAAAGCATTTGCACCATTTCATGTTCTCACTGCAACGCCTAAAGGTTCCAATTTCCCTACATTCTCAACATTTGTTAACATCTGTCTTGTTGATTCTAGCCATCTCAGTTAGTATGAAGTGGTAGGTACCTCAGTGAAGTTTCCTCCTTTTAATTTTAATTTTCAGGTGTACAGCACAATGGGTAGGCATTCATATAATTTATAAAGTGTTCTCCCTGATAGTTCTAGTTTCCAGCTGACACCATGCATAGTTTTTACAACATTAGTGACTATATTCCTCATACAGCATTTCACAACCTTGTGACTATCAATTCGTATTTCCTAATCCCTTCACCTTTCTCACACATCCTCCTACTCTCCATCTAACAAGTATCAGCTTTTTCTCTACATCAATGGGCCTATTTCTGTTTTGATTGTTCATTTATTCTGTTCTTGAGCTTCCAGATAATAATAATATGCCTATTTTTCATTGTTTTTTATACTAAGTTATAAGAATTTTTAAAAATATTTTATGAATAAGTCCATTTTAAGGTAAACTATTGGTAAATATTTTTTTTCAAGTTGTGGATTGTTTTTACATTTTCTTGGCAGTATCACTTGTAGCATAAACATTTTGAATTTGATGAAGTCCCGTTCATTTTTTTTTTATTGTTACTTGTGCTTTTTACATCTTAGCTAAGGAAACGTTTCCTAATAATCCAAGGTCAGAAGATTTACCCCTGTTTTCTTCAAAGAGTTTATAGTTCTAACTTTTGAATTTTTATCTATGATCCTCTTTAACTTAATTTTTTGTGTTGTGTGTGGTAGAAGTCCAACTTTATTCTTTGCATGTGTATATCTACTTGTCTCAGCACCATTTTTCAAAAACACCGTTCTTTCCTCACTGTATTGTCTTGACACACATGTTGAAAATCAAGTGACCATAAATGTGTGTATTTTTGGACTCTCAGTTTTATTCCATTGATGCATATGTATAACCTTATGCCAGTATTTTGAAATCAGGAAGTATAAGTTCTCCAAACTTGTACTTTTTCAAGATTATTTTTTGGCTAGTCTGTGTTTCTTGTGTTTCCATATGAGTTTTAGGCTCAGTGGGTCAATTACTGCCAAAATGGCAGAAGGAATATTAACATGGATTGTATTGGATGTGTAGGTCATTTGGGGGAGAATTGCCATCCTAACCATGTTATGTCTTTCAATTCATGAATATTGATATCTTTCCATTTATTGAGGTCTTCAGTTTCTTTTAACAATATAGATCAATTTCTTCTGTGATTTTTTGTGTAAAATTCTTAATATTTTATTATTTTTTATACATTTTATGAATAGAATACTTCTCTTAATTTTTTTTGGCTTAGTCATTGCTAGTATAGGAATGCAATTACTTTTTAAAATATTGATCTTATATCCTGACACATTGCTGAACTCATTTATTAGTTCTTTTTTATATTGATTTCTTAGGATTTTCTATATACAGTGGTACCTTGGTGCTCATCAGTAATTGGTTCCGAAGGAGTGACAAGTACCAAAATTGATGAGCACCAAACGTATTTTTCCCATAAGGAATAACGCAGTGGTACCTTAGTACTCATCATTAATTGGTTCTGGGAACCGCGGCAAGTACCAGACAAATGACAAGTACCAGGACAAAATTTTCACATCAAAATGTGTTAAGTGCCAAATTTGATGAGTTTCAAAGCAGTCATTTGTAAATAGTCATAATTTTATTTCTTTCCTTCCATTCTGGATGCCTTTAACATCTGATTCTTACCTAATTACCCTGGCTCAAACTTCTTTTAATAGTACAGTGTTGAATAGACATAGCAAGAGCAAAGATCCTTGTCTTGTTTGTAATGTTAGGGAAAAGCATTTACTGTTTACTATTAAGTATAATCGCTGTGGGATATTTTTATAAGTACTCTTTATCATACTGAGAAGTTTCCTTCTACTTCTGTTATAATTTGATGAGTGTTTTTATCATGAAATAGTGTTGAGTTTTGTCAAATGCTTTTTCTGCATATGTTGAGATTATTGAGATGACCATTTTTTCCTTCATTTTATTAATGTGATAAATCACATAGATTGACATCCTTAAATCACCCTTGAATTCTAGTACATATCTCACTGCATTGTGGTGTATAATCCTTTTATATGTTGCTGAATTTGTTTTGCTAGTGTGTTTTTGAAGACTACTACCTCTGTCTTCAAAAGAATATTGATCTGTAGTTCTTATGATACCTTTTCAGCTTGTGGTATCAGAATAATACTAGCTTTGTAGAATGAGTTGGGAAGCACTCCATTCTTCTATATTTGGGAAGATTTTGGAAATATTGGTGTTAACTATTCTTTAAATGCTTGATAGAATTCACTGGTGAGGATATTTGGTTGTGGGCTTTTATTTGACAAGTTTTATCTCAATTCTTATTATAGGTATATGCAGATTTTCTATTTCTTCATAAGTCAGTTTTAATCATTTCCTTCTAGGAAATTTTTAATTTCATCTTAGTTATCTAGTTTATTGGCATATAATGTTGCTTTATATTTCTATTACTTCTTACATAATTATTCATAATATTGTTTTATCATTCTTTTACTTCTGTAAAGTTGGTAGTCTTATCCTTTCTCATTCTTGATTTTAATAAATTGAATCTTTTTAACTTGGTCAGTCTAGAAAAATTACCTTTATCAATTTTGTTGTTGTTTTAGATGTTCATTTTTTCAAAGAACCAATTTTTGGTTTTGGTGATATTTTTCTATTGTTTTTTATTCTACGAGGTGGGATTAAAAAATACAGTGATGGTAAATGCTGTTGTCGAGTGCCATCCAACAGAAAGGCAGGGGTTCTCGATTTGCAAACTGGCATGTTGAACCTTGGTAACAGCGTGTGACAAGTTTTGACTTGTTTGGTACAGTCAGTTGTGAACTGTGGTTGAGAGAAGTGCTTTAAAGTGTGCCACAAATTATGGATCAAGAACAATGTATTAGTATAAGTTTCTGTCAAATAAAAACTTAAAGGTGTGTCCTCGTCCATCTTATTCACTATATCTGGCACCATGCAACTTCTGGTCCTTCCCCAAAGTCTAAATGACCATGAAAGGTACACATTGTGAATTGATTCAAGACATCAGGGCAGACACAACAGTGCAACTAAAGACATGAAAGAGGACTTTCAGAACTGCTTTAGAAAGTGACAAGAATGGTGGGATAAGTGTGTTCAAAACAAGAGGGAATATTTTAAGGGTGATTTTTTTTTTAAAGGTTTATTTTATTGTTTTTGACAGACAGAGAAAAACAGAGACAGAGAGAGACAGAGAGAAGGGGAAGGGCCTAGCGCAGTCTCCATAGTTGTACAACATCAGTTTTTTGACATGGCTTTGTTCCACACGGGTGGGCGGGGGCCACGCAGGGTGGGAACTGGGCTGGGGGCCTCCCGCACGGGAGGCACAGCTCCTCGAGCCAGAGGTCCAACCAGGGGGCAAGAAATGAACTGGGGGCCTCTGCATGAGAAGCACACCCCAGTTCAGTATATAGGTTTGCATGGGCCTGGGCCAGGATTTGATCCTCAGTCCCTGGAGCTGCAAAGCAAGCGTTTAATCTGCTGAGCCATCCTGGCTTCCCCTGAGGGGGATTAATGGCAATGTGTCTTTTACTGTAATATTTTTTTTAATTTAAACATTCACCATATTTTTTTGCTCACACCTTGTATAGGTACTTTATTTCTGCTCTAATTTTTAATATTTTACTTTTTTCTGCTTGCTTTGGGTTTAGCCTACTCTTTATAGTTTTGTGGGTTTTTTTTAAGGTATAAGGCTAAATTATTGATTTGAGATCATTCTTCTTCTTTAATATTGGTATTTTACTCTATTACTTTCCTCTAAACATGACTTATGTTCATTACCCTAAATGTTTTTAGGCTGTATTTTTATTTATTTCAAAGTTTTTGCTAATTTCCCTTGTGATTTTTTTTTTTTCATCTGTTGGTCATTTTGAAGTAGGTAGTTTAATTTTTCACATATTTTTTAAATTCCTCTCATTTCTGTCATTGATTTCTAATTTCATTCCATTATGATCGGAGACCATACTTTTTATTATTGCAAACCCTAAATTTAATAATACTTGTTTAATTACCTAATAGTTTAATGGAGAATCCTCCATCTACAGTTGAAAAGATTGGATATTCTGTTTATGTGAAGTGTTGCATAGATTGCTGTTTTGCCTAGTTGGCTATCTTTTCATTATGGTATTTAAACCATTTGTATTTAATTTAATCACTGGTAAGGTAAAATGTCTACAGGTCATTATTTTGTATTCCTTTATTGCTCCATTGCTTCCTTCTTTTGTGTTATATAAATATTGTATCCTAAAGCATTATAATTCCTTTGTTTCTTTTACTAATTTTAAAATTTCCTTAGTGGTTGCTTCAAGGATTACATTTAATGTTTTAAGTTTTAAAAATATTGAATTCTTATTAATAGAAATAATTTAAATAGCATATAAAAACTTATCCCAATATAGCTCTATTCTCTTCTAATTCTTTTGTGCTATTATCACGAAAATTACATTTTCCACACTAAAATTGCCAATTAGCAATTTTCTAATTATTATTTTATGAAATTATCTTGTAAATAAAATAGTAGGGAATAAAAAGAGTTACAAACCACAATGCATTTAGAATACTTTTGTGTTAACCTATAAAGTTATCTTTACAGTGCTCTTCATTTCTTCTTGTGCATTTGGGTTCTTGTCTAATGTCTCATTTTAGCCTAAAGAACTCCCATTAATATCGATTGCAAAGCAGGTCTGCTAGAACATATTTTCTCCATTTATGTTTACTGAGAATGTCTTAAGTTCAACTTCGATTTTGTAAGATTGTTTTGCTGAATATAGAAATGTTGACAGTAGTGGTTGACGGTATTTCTCTTACAGTACTTCGAACAAGTCATCCTGCTGACTTCTAGAATTCATGGTTTCTGATGAGAAATCATCTGCTAATCTTTGAAAAAACTTTGTACATGATGAGATACTTTTTCTTTGGTGCTTTCAGGATTCTCTCTTTGTCCTTGGCTTCCGACAGTTTGACTCTAACTTGTCTAGATATGGATCTCTTTGAGTTTATTCCACCTGGATATTATGTAACTTCTTAAGTGTACAGATTAATGTTTTCACCAAATTTGGGAAGTTTCTACCATTATTATTTTTAAATAGTCTCTCTATCCTTTGTCTCTTCTTTTTTCAGAACTCTCATTGTGTGTATACTTGTGGATATCCCAAGATATTTGATACTCTGTTTTTCTTCATTATTTTTTTTTCTATTGTTCAGCCGGAATAAGATGTTTATCTTCAAATTCAGTCATTTCCAATCTGCTGTTGAATTCCTCTAGTTAAGTTTTTTTAATAGATTTATTTATTTATTTTAAAACAGAGAGATACGGAGACAGAGAGAGACAGAGAAAAGAAAGGGCTCAGAGCAGTCTCCATAATTGTATGTCATCGGTTTTTGACATAGTTGCGTTCCACACAGGTGGGTGGAGGCTGTGCAGGGCAGGAAGCAGGCTGAGGGCCACCTGCATGGGGAAGCATCCCCCCTCAAGCCAGGGGCCAAATCGGGGGGCAAGAAACAAGCTAGGGTTTCTCACATGGGAAGCACACCCCAGTTCAGCACATAAGTCCACATAAGCCGGGCCTGGGATTTGATCCTCTGTCTCCGAGACTACAAAATGTGCAATTAACCCGCTGAACCATCCCGGCTCCCCCTAATTTTTCATTTCAGTGTTTATACTTTTCAATTCCAGAATTTCTTTTTGGCTCCTCTTACAACTATTTTTTCCTTTTATTGATATTCTATATTTAGTTAAACATAATTCTTGATTTTCCCTTTAATTATTTTGGACACACTATCATTTAGTTCTTTGAACATATTTACACTCATTGTTTTAATATCTTTGTGTCGAAAGTCTAATATTTGACCTCCTCAGACACAGTTTCTTTTGACTACTGTTTTTCCCCTTTGTATGGGCCACGACTTTCTATTCCTTTGAATGTGTCATAATCTTGTCTTTTTTTTGAAAACCAAATATTTTCAACTTTGGAAGTCAGCTTCCTCCTCTCCCTCTTACGCATGCTGGGGTTTTGTTGTTGCTGTTTGATACTGTTATTTGGTTGCTATGGATGCTTGTTTGTTTATTGAGTTTCCTGAACTAATTCTACAGTCTGAATTTTTGGTCACACATACCACTTAACATCTCTTCTCAGTTAGCTTAATGATCATCTAAGTATCCCTGACTTTGTTCAGGGGTTTTGTGTGTGTGTGTTGGGAGGAATAAATCAACACTTCAATAGGCAATTTAAAACTGTCCCTCAGCCTTCACTTCTTGCTTGGTGCAGAGACTCAAAGTCATCCACGGGTGGGAGATGAGGGCCTTCCTAAGTCTTTCCAGAGATCTGCACGTTGCAGCGCATACACGTGGCCTTTTAGACTTCCGGGAATACATTGGATATTTTCAACATCCCATGTGAAAACCTCATTTTCCAATTTTTCCTTCAAAATTTTTTGGTTGTCTCTTACTCAAACCAACTGGTATTACCACCTCAGGCCACAGCACTCTTAAACAATGACATTGACTGTTCTTGATAAGTGCATTAGGGACAAAGCTGTTTCCACTGAGCAAGTTGTGTCAAGTTTGATTTAGCTGTCACTCAGGTCAAATAAAAATAAGTCCTCAAAATGGAGATGCCAGACAGGAAGTAGTGACAACTCTCTAGGGATTGGGATTTGGGGGTAACTCCAAACCTATTTGGTTCTTTCCAGTGACTTTTAGGCTGCTGGTTTTTATAGTTAGATAGGCAGTCTTGAGGCCGAAAACTACCAGATTAGAGGGTAGGGGTGGGTAATAAACAACTTGAAATACCACAGAGCTTGATTTTTTATTTTTACCAAAGTTCAGCTGTTCTTCTTGAATAAGTGTTCCTTGTAGTTTTGCAAACTTTTGATTAATTTCCAGATTTCTGAAAAACTTTATTTTGATCATTTTTGCAAGTATTCTCATTGCATTAAGTGGATCTGTGGAGTGCTGTACTCTTTTATTCAACATTGTTTTCTATTAGAAATTTTAAGGCTCCTTATCTACATTTTTTAATATTGAGGTGATGTTGAGTCAGATAGGAAATAGTTCAGAGATGATTGGGGCTTATAAAAACAAAAGAGAAAAGAGAATAGCTTTAGGAAGAGAATAGTGAAAGCTGCTGAATGCTGTCTGCATACTTCAGAAAATGGATTGAAACAATACTGATTAGAATGATTTACTCAGAGGTCACTGTGATCTCCGTTAGAGCAAATGCAATGTAGTGTGGGGCGGGATCTTAACTGCAGTAAATTGTGGGATACATGGGAGGTACAAAAGAGAAAACAGGTTTTACTCTGAAGAAACTGAGCTATGGTGAGAATGAGAGATAATATAGGCCAGTAAGCTGTTATAGAATGTGGAGTCAAGAACTTTTCTTTCTCCTAGATATCAGTTTAATTGCTTTATTCATTATTCACAAATTTGTCATTTGGCCTCGACCTTAGACCACGGGGCCATCACTAGTGTCTCGGCTTTGGGGATGACACGGGTACCTTTCTCCCATCATATATGACAGAATTGTGATCCTGACATAAATTGTGCCTCTAAACAGATTCTCAATGAAACTATAGAACTCTATCTATGAGGGACAGCAGACTGGAACATGCGGAAAGACTGAGAAAACAGGTTGGATGCCAGCTCCATCACTGCAGGCACTGGTTGCGTGTCCTGAGGCAAATCACTTGTCCCTCCCAGACTCACTTTCTTTATATGGATAATAATACCAGTCTTTCAAGATCCTTATGTGGGTTAATTGACATAATGATTAGGCTTTACGATAAAGTGGAGGGTGGTATGTAACGAGGGAAAAGTGAGCCTTTTAATCTGTTTTCTCACCTATCATATAAACGAGTTAGGTCATATAATGGCCACACTCCTTTGAGCAGTAACCAAATGGGCCTTCTGATATACACACATACATACATCCATGTGTGTGTGTATATATATATATTCATTACTATTCTTCACGTATTGTGTGGGCTAGATAAATATGTGGAATTGGCCAAGGACTTAAGCCATTCTGTATAAGATAGCTTCCATTAGAAAAGACATTCAGAATTCCAAAGGATTGATTTCCAAATAGAATGGACGGATTGCTCTGCTGAGCTGGGGTGTACTTTTAAATAGACGAGCTCATCCCAGGACAAAGAGAAAATACTCACCAAGGCATATTTTAGGTCCTTTTGAAATGAGCCTTGAGAAGAGCCACATGTGGCATGATATCATATCCCAAAGATTAGGTCTGTGTTTTGGGGGCCCCTGGATTGATCGTCCTACCTGAAGTGTATTTAATATATTTTTATTTATTTATTTATTTTTGACAGAAAGAGGAGAGAGAGGGAGAGAGAGAGAGAGAGAGAGAACTGAACTGGGGGAGCTCCTAGTTCAGCATATGGTTCTGCACAGGCCAGGGCCAGGATTCGATCCTCGGTCCCCAGCGCTGCAAAGTGAGCGCTTAACCCACTGAGCCATCCTGGCTTCCCCCTGAAGTGTATTTAAAACTACTAGTTTGGAGTGGTTGAGGAGACTTTGAAGCATAAGCCACATGGAGGACAAAATTGAAACCAACCACCTAGTGTTCAGGGGAGAAGAAACGAGGTAAAACAAGAGTGAGTCAGTGGACGCAGGAGAATTAGTAAGACCAACAGAGCATAATAGCATCAGGATTGAAGAAGGGACTCAGAGACATAGGAAAAGGGGGCACGGGAGGCCAGTTTAGGCTGATCTGGACGAGAACAAAAACAGAACACAAATGACTTGCCTCCTTGAAGGCTTTTTCTCACCAATGCTCTCAGCTCATTTTGTTCAATTCACTGTGTGCTTTGGTAGAAGCTTATTTGGGTAGACAGACATAGTATGAAAGTTAACCTCTCGTTTCAGACAAGAATTGCAAATGGGCTCATTTTCTGTTAGCATAGTTTATGCTTTAAAGATGAAGGAAAAGAAGCTCTGTGATTTAAAAGGACATAAAATGACTAGGGAATAAGAATACTAAACAATGATATTGTACTTGGTGGGATTTTATGAAAACTACTTTTCCACAGAACTCTTAACATGTGGTATCTCAACTATAGCTTCTTCCTGAATTGTGAAAGAATTTCTACTTCGATTCTTTTTATTTTTTCTCTCTGCTTATTCTTCTCAAGTAGCCTATAACATAACTTTACTTTTAAAATTAAAGATGGCAAATGGTCCTTTGGGAATGTCCCAATTCCACACTATTTCTTGAGATAACTGAAACTGCCCAGGGTGTCCTGGGAGTTCTGATCTACATTGTCTACTTCACTGGAGACTCCATATCCCTTCAAGACATTTTGCTTTTGGCAAACTGTCAAAAGCATATAGCTTTTGGCAAGAGCTGATCACTGGCAAGTTATTGGATGGTCCCTTGTCTAAGTGGACCCTTTGGAGAAATCGTTGATCAGCAGGGGCTTTGCAGGCAGCCAGACAAAGCTGTAGGCCCATAGATCTTCCTTGGTGACCTGCAAATGACACTAACATTATGAAACATTTCTCCAAAGGCAGATATGTTCAATTAGCCAAATTACTCAAACAGTGTGTAACTGGGGAAGATTTAAGGCAGAGCTAGTTGCTATGCCAGTTAAAGAAAAGCACATCCTTCTCTGCTGGCTTGAAATGAGATGGTCCTTGCAGTGACAACAGATCTACCATTCCCATTTGATTGATAGCCCTGGATTACCATACCTTTGTAATTATTATCAGGCATTGCTGAATGCTGGGAGAAGTATGGACCTCACATGAGGATCCAACGGCCTAATCAAAATGCAGCGTGTAGAATGACTCCTTCTTCTTGACATTTCACCTCTCTGCCACCAATTGCTCTTGGTTTGAGTAAAACTGTAGCACAGCCCTTTGCCAGTAATCATGATCCACTGTCACTTTGCTAATCAAGATGTCGTTTCATAAGGCTCGGATGGTGTTCATGCCACCTTGTGTAGAAGTACAATTTTTCTCCAAGGTGGCTCATGTAGATCTCAGATTTCACATGCTGTTGTAGAAAACATTTGCAAAGCCTCTTTTAACTCCTAAGTTTTCTTATTCTGGGGAAGATCTCTTAAAGATTCTAAAAGGCAACTATTATGTTGTTGATATTTTCTTTATTTTGCTGTTGCTTGAGATCAGTGAGATCAAGATTTGTGACTCTACTTTCTTTCTACTTAGGGACCATATGTTATCGAGGAAACACAAATTTCAGAGGATTTGTAAGGGAGAGAGAAGATGCTTTTTCTTGGTGAGCCATAACTTTAGTCAACAATATTATATTAAATATATAACTTTGCCAATTGCTCTGTATTCCACTTATGGTGAATTTGGCAGCATGGAATAAAGGAAAGAGGTCTGGGATTAATTTCATTAAAATCTCAGTGTAAATCTGAACTCTTCTTATTTGTGAGTAACTATGAACATGGATAGATCTATTCATCCCTTAGGTCTCAAATCTCTTCTGCAATATGCTTGCATTGAAACAGACTCTCTCTATGTGTTTTCTATCTCTGACATCTAAGATTCCATGAAGACAGGCATCCCTCCTCTTGAGGAATTAACTATCAGCAACCAAGCATTTAGTATATAATTTTGTAACATGTTATTTGTGACACTCAAGTGATTACTACTTAGGAACTCTTTTCTCACAGGATTTCACACCCACATGTCTTGTATTATTGCAGATAATAGACATTTGGGAAATTCGGAATCAAAGAAGGATACATTAGCATCATTCTCATATTCATAGACTCACAGAATGGGCGTGAATTCCTGTGGTTTGGGGAATATTATAAGCACTGAGACACTGATGTTCAATAGACTTATTCAGCCTATAACACAGGCCTACTTTCTCTTCTTGTATTACATTTAAGTTCTGACTTTCCAGTTATATGGTAAGTCCCTGAAGGTCTGGAAGCATATCGAAGGGGGAGGGGTTTTAAATACCTCTAGTACCTGCCATTTTTCACTTTAACCACAAATATTCACTTAATATAAGACCTGATTTTTAATTTTTGGTAAGTAAGGCTTATGAAAAAATGATATAGGCTAAAGATTTCCTCTTAATCCCTGAAATGTAAACAGTTTTCCACAAAATGCAGTTGAAAAGGAATATAGAAATGAATAATTTGGTCTACTCTGGTAAACTGAAATCCACTCTAGTGTAATTAGTGCTTATTTGATTTTATTTATTTTTTTTGTTTGTTTGTTTGTTTTTAATATTTATTTATTTATTTTTGACAGGGAGAGAGAGAGATACAGAGACAGAGAGAGAACTGAACTGGGGGAGCTCCCAGTTCAGCATATGGTTCCGCACGGGCCAGGGCCGGGATTCGATCCCTGGTCCCCGGCGCTGCAAAGTGAGCGCCTAACCCACTGAGCCATCCCGGCTTCCCCTTTATTTGATTTTAAATTGACATGCTTCCCATGAATCATATTGTATGAAGCTAAGTACTTCACAGATAGCTTACCTCGTATATAATTATATACTATACTAGGTCTTTATCCCATTACCCTACCTCCACCTTAAAACTATGAATTGAGAACTAGAATTTCTGGGAGTCTCACAAGAGTTAGGGATATCTTCTTTGGACTCTACAGATGTGACTTTGTTCTGTTAGTTTGGCAGGATTGTATTGCTATTCCAGTTTTTACTATTTGCCCTACCCCCCACCCCCAGCTAGATTGGAAACTTGTTGAGAAAAAAGATCATGTATCTTAGAATTCTGTATTCCAAGTTTCTAACAGAGTTTTGCTTATCTAGAATATGCTCAATTAAGAGTTTCCAGAATCCTTTAAGTAGGGCAATAGACACATTGCCTATAGCAAGCTCACAACAAAATCAATAAATACATGAGTGAGGTTACTTATTGAACTTCCTCATTCAGGATACAACCTTAATGCAGAAATGGCTATTTTTATTTTATGGTAAATCAACTACTCTATTTTTCTTATTCTGTTTTCCTTATCAAAATATATATTTAGTTTCTTTAGATCCTACCATAGAGTTTAGTCTAGGATCTTATGTAGATGTAGTATTGTTCAAGATTTAAAATGCCTTTGATTCATCTAAAATAACAAATTTATTGGATAACTGAATTTTTTCTTTATCATCACTGCAATACACAATAAAATGCAAATAATGGTTCTAATTATTGAAAAAAAGATAGTAGATTTTTATTAATAGGAATGTATGTAATATCTGATTTATATCTCATAAATCCAGTTATAAATAATCCTTAAATTAATATCCTTTACCTAGATTTTGAAGATTTTTTTTTTTCCTCAGGGAAACCTATCCTAGACCTCTTAAAGCCTAATAAATAAAACATTTATAAATGCATTATAGAAGGGATACTCTAGGAAAGTATATAAATTAGGGTTCTAGGAGTATTAAAAAGATTTAGAAGAAACGAAATTCTCTCATTAAACTCCCTTGATGTGAATATGATAGTTCTATGTTTCATAAATATTTAATGCATTGTTATTTCCTACAAATTATGAGTGTTTGGACAACTAAAGCATTGTTTGGAATAGGAGTATATGTCTGGCTGTGATTATATATGCTTAACAGAGTGTGTCTTGAAAAAGCCTGCAGAAAATAATTTCTAAGCTTTAGAACAGGCAGGAAGGCTGTTTAGTGGGATTCTTTATGGTATGCATTTGAAAGTGCCTTTTGGGGATGCTTCTTCATCCTTAAAACTTAAAGTACTATTACTGCTGTTATTATTATTATTAATATTAATAATACAAGTAATGAACCTGACGGAGGTTGCACCAACCACACGAGGTGCCTTCCTTGCTTAAGCTTCTTTAAGCTACAACTCTGCAATATAGGCACTAATATCTCTTTTCCGTTCATATAAACTTGAACTTAGACACTTAAGAACTTGGAGCAAATCAGAGCCAAAACTAAGTTTGATCCCAAATCTCTCACATTCTGAAAATCCATGTTCTTCAATTACATTGTGTTGATGACCTGGGCTGAGGAAAAGTTATTTTTTCTTTTTAGTATCTGAAATCTAGGTAGTTCTTTGCACACTGGTCCTGGCACTGTCCCACGAAGGACCTTCCAATAACTGCCAGTCACATGGTGACAATTATGCTTGATTAAGCAGATCCAGTAAGTACTTGATTGACTTTTTCCCATAAATGCTGACATTCTGCAGCCAAAGGGAGAAGAACAATTGGCATTATTCTGAGCACTCTGGCCATCACCACTTCTTCCTCCCAATAATACCAGGCCCTGAGTTTCCTAAGAAGAGCATTCCCTGATTCTTAGACTCCACCTGGATCCCAAGGTTTCTATCAAATACTTCCATGGGTAATTTGAATCTCTGCAGTCTGCACATCCTGCAGGCAGACTGGTATGACAATTTGTGAGATTTGAGGGGATGCTTCCCAAAACGTCCCTGTTGCTTACTATCAGTCATATTATCCCTGATAATTCATTGCTATGGACTTTGAGGTCTTCATACTGTTGCAAAATCCTCTAAAAACTTATAGGAAAGAGCACTTCAAACATTGTAAATGCACGCTATTGTGAAAATGTAAACAACCCCATGGGATAATACCGTAGGTTTGTAGACCACTGAAAAAGTGACGTTAGCAATGTTCCTCAGAAGGTACATCGGAATCGCTCAATGAGCTTGGTAGATACTGCTGTGGGACTTGCACTCCCTGCCTTGGACTGTCAGACTCTCAAACATAGTGTATCAGGGGAACGTAAATGGTTCAAGACAATAAAGTTTAATTTGGGGGGATGCGGGCATAGCTCAGCGGTTGAGCGCTTGCCTCACAATCACAAGGTCTAGGGTTTGATTCCCAGGAGCCCATGAAACTCCATAGGCTGAACTGCAATGCAACTAGTAAGAGCCAGGATGGCTCAGTGGTGAAAGTTTCACTTCCCATGTGGGAGGCCCCCAATTCGGTTAGCACCCCACGCAGCCCCATATCCACCTGTGTGGAATGAAACCATGTTACAACTAAAGATATACCACTATGGAGACTTCTCTGGGCCCTCCCTCCTTCTCTCTCAAACAAAAAAATAAAAATAAAAAAGTTTAATTTTATATGGCAAGCAGCATTCTTGAATGATTGGCCTCCAAAAATGACTCAGAAATTCAGGGGTTTCCCATAGTGGGCTTCACATTACAGAGCTCATGGCTCCCAGCACAGGAAAGAGAGAGAAAAACCCGGTGAGGGGAAGACACGAACCTCAAAGGGGATCGTATGGGCCAGGCCCTAACTTGGGCCAAAACTGGTCACATGGACCCAACTGAGTGCAAGAGTCCTGCTAACAAGCCCAGGAGTCTGGTAAACACGGTTTGGTGAACACATAGCGTTTCCTGTGCCTCGTAGGTTGTGTGAATAGAGCTGGATAGAGCAGAGAAAAAGCACAGTCAAGTCAACATGATAAACATTGATCTTAATAGCATTTTAATGGGTATCCAAAAATGCCTTTCTAGTTAACATGGGCCTGTGCCAAGAACAGGGCCATCATGTGACTGATGGGCAGGTTATTTCTATTTTCATAATCGAGAGCATGGTCCTTGGGAAAATCCAAATAAGGACTATTGATGAGAAATAGCTGATGCCAGGACTGACTTTGTGGGCATGTGCCAATGTTGTTGCCTAGGGTCCTCTTCTTCCAAAAGCCTCACATTTGGTTTAATGCTCTGCTATTGCTGTTTTAAAATTCTTTGTACTATTGAACACAGACACCCACGTTTTCATTTTGCACTGGGCCATAATGCTAAACACTCCAATTTTCCCTCATTATGTTGCTGGTCCTACCTGAAACTCATACTTTATCAGAGACGGAAACTGGGCTCCCTGATAAAAAGAAGAGACAGTCCTTGAGATACACTTAATTCCAAGTGACCTCAAGAAGACAGGTTACAATAGGAAACCTGTGTATGTGTGTGTATGTGTGTGTTAGTGTGTGTGTGTGTGTGTGTGTGTGCACGCACATGTTAACATGCCCATGCACAAGTATGTCTTCTCAGGACAAAGCCTGTGGGGAGCAGTTTATTTTAATTGATATTCATTGAGCATCATTTAATTGTTTACTGTTACCCACTCATGAAAAAAGTTGGTTGATGCTGATAGCAAAAGCATTTGTGTCACATAAATAGGTGTTTCAGTTGGATAAGTTTTAATTAAGCAGCCTTTATTGTACAAATCGTTGTTTTTGAAACCATGAGAAAACTACCCTAACTTGCTAATCCTGTTGTCCTGAATCTGAAATTGTTGAATCATGTCTACTATAATGATTTTAGCTATGAATGTCCCAAATATTTGCAAAAATAATAAAGAATCAGAAACTTTTCCTATGTGATGTGTTCAAGTCTATTTCTACTGCAGATACCTAGGCACAACTTAACTTAAGCTCATAGAATCATTTGGTTCTGAAATGAATGTTTTATTTGTAAATCCTGTTTCCATCCCACTTGTCTATACCGCTACTCTGATATAATCATATTTCATAGGGATTTATTTATTTGCACATTTGCCAAAAGAACACATGAACTCTTGACTCCTTGATAACAGGTGTTATCACCATTCATCTTGCTATACTCCTAGAACCTAGGAGAGTTTCCAGGTACCTAGAACATGCTCAGTAAATATTTGATGAAGGAATGTAGGAATAATGAAGTCATAATAAATACGTTTTCTTTCAGCAGAATATCTATGTCCGAGTTATAAAGGAAACTTCTGCCCTTAATAGAGCTGAAATCAGGCTGTGCTTTATTTTACAAGGACATTCTAAACTTGCATTATCCTCTTTAGCTCATAACAGTTATGTTTCATTTGGTGATTAAAGAAAGCATAATCTTATTAAGTGAAAATGTAAAATATTTTAAGTGTAAAAATTGTGTGTAACTCACTGTCATATTCAGAAAGTCATTATTTTATTGAAGGAGTTTCTAGCCTCTTTAAAACATATGGAGCTGCTCGAATACAATCATACAATACATATACAAGTGAAGAAGAACAAGGTACACAGATTTCAAAGGATAGATGTTGATACAGTTTGTATTAAACTTGCTCCTAATAATAATTTTTTTTTCTCTGATTTACTACTAATGGCCATGAATACAGACCACTCTCCCTTTGTTTAAGGCTGGAAATGGCTTATTGACTGTATAAGTTTCTTATGGCTGTTATAACAGATTATCACAAACTCAGTGGCCTAAAACAACAGAAATCTATTTTCTTCTAGCTCTAGAGACCAGAAGTCTAGAACAAGGACCATCTAAGCCAAAACCCATAGCATGTCTGCAGGGCCACCCTTTAGGGTCTCTAGAAGAGAAGCCATCTCTTTCTTTTTCCAGCTTCTGGTAGCAGCATCCTTTGTGTGGACACACCACCCCGATCATCAAAGCCAGCCAGCATCTTCAGATCTCTCTCTGTCCTGTCTGCATATTGCCTTCTCTTCTCTATGTACCAAATCTCTCTCTAGCTGTCTTTCACAAGGGCATCTGTGCTTGCATTTCATGCCCACCCGGATAATCCAGGATATTCTTCAGATTCTTAAATTCACCACATTTGCAAGACCCTTTTCCCAAATAAGATAACCTTTATGAGGTTCCACAGGTTAGGATCTTTTGTTTTTGTAGGCAGTTATTCAGCCGGCTGCATTTGCCTTGCCCTTTTTTGCGGTAAGGACTAAGTAGTAGTATTCTAGATGAAGTATAATAGTACGCTTTCCTCAGTGCTCATTGACACAAAGATAAGGGTGCTGTATAATAAGTGAGTGTTAGAGAACTATCACTAAATAACACTCTACAGGAAATCCTGCCTAAAGAAGCAAGCTTCGGCCAGTAGGGCTCAGAGAGTGAGCTCATAACTTCACGATAATACCTCAAATAATTTAAAGCAATGTTAATTGTCTCCCCCAAAGCATGGCCATTAAGCCGCTTATTGCTCCTACCTTAAGAATTTATTTTTGCATCTCTTGTGGTCCTAGTTTTTCAACGGTATTTTACTTTCCACCCAGTGGGGATATAAAACACCTCCCTGCAGTCTTTTTCGGTATATTTTATCTCTAAGTATAACAACAGGGAGAAATAAATTACCAAATAAGTCCTGATAAGCTCTGCAGCGTATCAAAGACAAAAGGCTCTATAAAGACTTCAGTAGGTGGAGCTCCATTTTGAAACACAATTCCTAAAAATGGGAGGAATGAGTGTGTCTAGATTCCCCAGTTAAGAGCAGCAAAACTGTCAGTGGCCTTGTCACTGACTAGGGAGGAATTTTCTACTTTATTTTTCCCACCGTGCTGAGCTAAGACCCTCTGAACCTTGAAAGAATATGTTTCATTCCTTCAACATATTTTTATTTTTACCTCTTACTACGTGCAGGTTATTACATGCAAAGCCCTAGTTAATACAATCGTTTTTTTGCCTCCTTGCCAATAGCTTTCTATGTAATTGTCTAGTTCCAAACAACTTTGCAAAGCCTGTGCTTGGTCATTTACAACTGAACCAAGGTCACAAAAGGACATCCTAGTTGGAGGGGGGAAAAGATGGGGGAAAAAAAGTAAGAATGCTAAGAAGTTACATAAATGTCCTCTAGCACATCCCCTGTTCTGAGGGCTAATGTACTGTAGCAATTCATCAGTCATTCTAATAGTCTTTTAACTTCTGTCAGAAAGCCTACTAAATGCTACCATCTTAAATGTTTAATATTCTAAAGCATATTTTCATTAATCATGCAAATTATCTGGGCATCCATATTTTACAATAACTTCTTTTGAGATTAAGAGGCCTAAGGCTTTATGTTTAAGAAACCCATGTCAATGAGTGATATTATAGATAAAATCTAACTTAGAATCAAAAAAAATTTGGAAATAAAAAGTTTCTAGTAAAATCTCCTTAAAAAAAATACTAAAATTCTGTTAATGTCAGATACAGTGACTAGGTGGCAAACAGCTATTATACTGTATGTACTTGCTTCATTCTATGACATTCCATAGTTGGCGGTTGGATATTAATGTTGGTAGACGGTGCATTGTCTCAATAGAAATGACCCTGAGTTTCTTAAC
>PVKE010005434.1:21264-59142 GCA_004027555.1 Craseonycteris thonglongyai
GGGGGGGGGGGGGGGGGGGGGGGTTGTCCATGAAACAGATGTAAAGAATTTAAAAGGGTGAAGAGCATTAGTCAGTGAGAATACTTTGTCCTGAAGCTATCAGAAGGGATAGAGGCTGGTAGTTAAATAGATAGAAAAGACCCAAGACCATGTGCGAGGGGGGACCCCGAAAAAAACGGAATTTATTTATATAAAATAGTATATTTTTTCTTAGATGTTTAAACTTTAGTCACCCTCAAAATCCTCTTTGTTTGGTGCAATATACCCATCGAGATGCTTCTTTCACGGCTCAAAACAGTTTTGACTTCATTGATTTTGATGCCTTGTAGTACTTCTGTAGGCTTTTGTTTCACTTCTTCCACATTGGCAAAACGTTTCCTTTTGAGGACTTTTTCATCTGGGAAAACAAGAAAAATAGGTCTCTTGGGGTGAGATCAGGTGAATAGGGAGAGTGGGACCTGAGGGTCATGCCGTTTTGGGTCAAAAACTGCTGAACACTCAGTGCGGTGTGTGCAGGTGCGCTGTCATGCAGCACGTTGTTTGTGTCAATCACCCATCATGAAACGGACAAATGCATTAAAAGAGTCTCCATAACAAAAATTCACAGAAGCAGAAACCAGCCTCTCACAACACCATTTGGAACACGAATGCAGATGGGTCCCTAGAACACTCACCTAGTGGGGGAAGACTGTCCTACAAGGGGCCCACCCTCCAGAAGATCATTCTGGATTTTTAAAAAGATTTTTTTTTTTTTTTTATTGTTTTTGACATAGAGAGAGAGACAGAGACAGAGAGAGGCAGAGAGAAGGGGGAGGGTTCAGAGCAGTCTCCACAGTTGTCCATCACCAATCTTTGACAGTTTCATGCCACACAGCTGGGCAGGGGGCTGCACAGGGTAGGAACCAGGCAGTGGCCACCCACATGGTAGGTGCTTCCCCAGGTAATTCTGGATTTTTGGGGGTCCCCCCTTGCAAATGTAGTTATAATGGAGTCACAGGATAGTGCTCAAAAACATGAGCCCAGTAACTGTATGTCATGAGCAATGGTAGACCAGTTTAGTTTCCAACAGGAAACAGGTGGCGCAATCCAAGTAGGATAATTTCAGGAAGGCTTATCAATAAACAGACTAATTACAAATGTGTGGACAGGGCGGAGGAGAGGGGAACCATTAAGGGCTGTGCAGGTCGTGAGAGCTAACAGCCACAGAGCTGTTATGAAATCTAGGCCTGAAGAGATGAGAGACAGGAGCAATTATCACCATCTGTAGGAAAGATACCTACAAAAAGTCACTTTTTGAGGACTAGGGACCTTTGATTAGAGGAAAGAGGCAGCAGAACGTGACCTTGTGGGAAGAGCAAATAACCTGACTTCACACCCCTCTTCCCCCCCAGTTTCCCGACGGGCTTCTCATTTGTTGAGTCCAATGGGAACACAGATCAGGGATGTAGCCCACACAGCTCAGCCTCTGGAGGGTATAGCAGATATTTGTGGAACGTGGACCCAGAAAAAGACATGAGGAGTAAGAAACATCTACAGAAACATCTAATTTTGGTCTGAATACCACTTTTTTGGTTCTGCAACCAAAATTCATAGGCACTACTTGAGTGATTTCCTTACTTTTCTTTCTTTTTTTGTTTTAAACAATTTCTTATATTTTCTTTTGTGGTTAGTTTTCATCACAATACCTCCTGATTCTGTACTCACTATCTTTACAAAAATTGTACACATAGATGATGTATTGTAGCATTTTATACGTGGAACTTACATAATTTTTACTAAAAGAAAAACCAAAAAAAAAAAATAGTAGCAATTTTGCTTCCCCAGTACGCATGTATAAACCATTTTACCCTCTGTGTGATCAGGTATTAGAAAATAGAAAATAGCTAAATGCCATCCAGACAGTTCATTACTCTCCTTATATAGCTGTTTTTATTTTCAATCTAACAGTATGCTTTTTAATGTCTGTAGTCTATAGCTAAAGGAACACTGAATTCTGCACTTTTTTTACATGGTTTTCCTTCAATTGTATTGCTCTAGTAAAATATTTAACCAATACTTCCTGAATCATGGCTTCTAAGGTGCAATTAAAATCCCAAGGGAAATATATTTGTTGTTACATAGAGAGACAGGTTTTTTTCCCCCAGAGCACTTTTAATCATTGCAGCCAGAATGGATGAGTAAAGGTTTCAAGAATGAATAGTTGCAGAAAACTAACTTGTTTTGTACATAAGTTTATGTAACCCGTGGGCACAAGTACTTATGTGTCTCCCTGTGATGAGTTCTCTATTTTTTTATGAATATGCATGTTGAGGAAAAAATACTCCATCTGCTCTCTTTTAGCTGATTCTATCACATTTTTGAGCTGTGGATCATTATGGAGTTTTAGAGAAAGATGATCATTTGCATTACATATGGATAGAAAGGAGGAGTTGATGAATTGCAAACCAGTATAATTTATATGGACCAAGAGTGCCAGAAGTGCTCTCACCCCATTTTACCCTGCAAATGGAAGGATTCGTGCCCATTCCCTTGGCCTGGTGCCCAAAAACTCAGACAGGAAAACCATCCTTCAGTCACACCCAGCAGGAGTCCACACCTTCCTTCTGAAGAGGAGGTTCTCTGTGCTCAGGCCCAGCAGGGACCTCTAACCTTACTCATGTCAATTTTTAGATTCTGCAGTTATGGCTTCTTAATGTGTAACACACCACGCAGACACAATGATACTCTTGGTAATTCAAATGTGCAGGTTTGCATGACGAAGAAGGAAAGGGGAGGAATGGAAAGCTCTTGTTTTCCTGGTGGCTTCTTTCTGCACTTCGATTTCCGTGGCAGATCATTTGCCTAAATGTCCACAAGCATCATGAATATGTAAATATCTACATGTAGGGTGTCTTCTTAAGGGCTTCGCTGTTGACAGTAACATAACAAGCTATGACTATATTAAGAAGACCAGGGCCCAAGAGGTAGTAACAGCAATAAGAACCCCAAATCTGTTATTTATTTATTTATTCATTCATTCATATAGGCATTTATTTAATATTCAGTCATTCAGTCTTCAGAATTGATTGTTTCTATCATGTGCCAATGGGGGTGTGGGGAGTCAAAGTTCAGTTAAGTTGGCTGATTGTCTCTCATGGCTGTGGGACATCACAGTTGTCTAAGCCCTCAGACGGCTTGTCTGAAGAATTTAAAATGACTGTAAGTCCACGCCTGTGTTATGTTAGCATGAGCACTGCTCCCATGTTATGTTCAGATATCAGTTTCTTCGCACACACTGCACACATTGTGCTGAGAGTTTTGTACACATTATCTCATTCAATCAACACAGCACGTTGAAATATTAGTGTTATAATTAATCACAGTTTGGACAAGGAGATGCCCGAGCATAAATGACCTGCCCAAAGTGAGGCTTACTTCTATCTTATTTCCATAGTCAAAAAACCTGGTCAAATTCACACACTGTTGCTCCTTGGCCTATATTTAATTTCTATTCATTTTGTTCTCAACTTTTACATCATTTTCGCATGACTTCCCACATGGTGCAGGAATACGTGAGTTTCTGTGTAGTTATACCATTTTCTCTGTCCGTGGTGGGGAGATAGAAGTGCGTGCATGTGTGGGGTGATGGAGTATCTAAGATTTCTTCATATTATTTTTCTCAGAAGTTGTGCTTGTAACGGAAGTTTCTCAACATGAAATGTCATCAATTTGGCCCCATTCAGGAAGTTGCAAGGCGCTTGACTAACCTCAGTGAATTGGATGTTCTCTAAAACCTGATAATTTTGAGCTGCCTGTCATTTTAGAAGTTTGAAAAGTTGTTTTATTTTTTAACTAAGTGTCTTTGCAATTTAACTGATTTAAAAAACTGATAAAATACTTTAGGGTGAAGATATATTTGTGTTTATATCAGCAATAGAATGTGGGGGGCAGAATTAAATAATCAGATGTTTGCTCTGATCAAAACAGTATGAGGATTTTCTCTATTTTCCTGGAGTAAAATTTCTCTAACTACAAATACCATCCAAACATACTTGAATCTGTAAATATAGGATAGGCCTGGGGTCGGAATAAGCATTGCTTCTCAGAACACTTCTACAGTTTTTCTGTACTAAAAGCTGGCTCCAAAGAAGAAGCTATGAGAAGATTCTATAGCAGATTATCTGATTCAAAAGGCTTTTGTTGACATAGCCTTGGGCAGCATATATGTCCCAGGTCTAAATAGTGTTGGGTGAATAAATAAGTGAATGAGACAGTACTCTCACCAGGATTCAACCTAGAAACACAAAGCCAGGGTGGTTATTGGTAAAACTTGAAGTATCAACCCTCTCACCAACTCCACAGGCATTCTTTTTTTTTTTCTTTTTTTTGAGAAAAGGTGAAAGAGCGAGTCAGAAAGAAGAGGGAGGGCTCAAGCAGTCTCCATAGTTGTACATTAGTTTTTTGACATAGTTTCCTTCCACACAGATGAATGAGGGACCACACAGATGGGAACCAGACTAGAGGTGAGAACCCTCGCTGCTGAGCCATTCCAGCAGTTACAAGTCATGCCACAGTTCAGCATATGGGGTTTGCACAGGCTGGGCTGGGACTCGAACCCTAGACCTCTCAATGGCAAAGCAAGCATTCAACTGCTGAGCTAGGCCAACGCCTCCTCCACATTCATTTTTAAAAGGCTCAGACTCATGTCTCTCTCCCAGCCCCCCAAAGCAGAAGCTTTATCCCTCAGCTTCTTCACGACCTTGGGTAAACTAGGCTCTACCTTTCCACTCTTCATCTCGCTTCTACGGTCAAGAGGAAACACTGAGAAAGAGGGGGCTAGAGCAGCAACACCCCTCTAACGTGCTGCAAGTGTGTGGGGGTTTTTCAGGGCTGTGCTCCATGAAGAGGCCATCCTTCCAGACCTGGAACCCCACGGTCTCTGCACTTCCCTCTCTGCTTCTGTCTTTGCAGGAATCTCTCCCTCTGCATCAGTCTCCTCTGCAGCACTTCCACTCAAAAATGCTTCTCCGAGTCCTTGATTGGGTAGCAGATTTTCATGATGAAGGCAACGACGTAGTGGCTGCATATGGCATATGCTTCACGGTGACTTCCACCACTTTTTAATCAAGTAGGTCTTAGATCAAGCTTGTCCAACGCTTGGGCTGCAGGCCAACTGCGGCCCAGGATGGATTTAAATGTGGCCCAACACAAATGTGTTAAACTTTCTTAAAACATTATGTGATATTTTTGTAATTTTTTTTTTTTATTAGCTCATGAGCTATTGTTAGTGTTAATGTATTTTATGTCTGGCCCAAGACAATTCTTTTTCCCCTGTGCCCCAGGATGGCCTGAAGTTTGGATACCTCCAGTTTAAATGTTTCCTAGCCTATAATTTCCTAGCATCTTCATAAAAGAGTTGTACTCTCTTGACTTCCCTGAGGCAGCAGGTTGATTAAAGTTTCAAAATTATGGTCAGTGGCTGTGGTTTGTCCAATGAGTCCCTAGAATAATCTCTTTGGAGTGGTAGCCATAGCAGGGTGGGGCCACAATTCAGTCAGCATGTTGGACGTTTGAAATTCAAACACTGGGGAAGCTGAGATGGCTCAGCGGGTTAAGTGCCCGCTTTGCAACCCCAGAGCCTTAGGATCAAATCCCGGGCCCGGCCCATGTGCACCCAAATGCTGAGCTGTGGTGTGCCCCCAGTTCACTTCTTGCCGGGGCCCATGTCGGAGGCTCCCAGCTCAGTTCCTGCCCTGCGCAGCCCTGTGCCCACCTGTGGAGTGACACTATATGGAAACCTAATGTCAACTATGGAGACATCTCTGGGCCCTCCCCCTTCTCTCTGTCTCCCTCTCTCTATCTTTCTGCCTGTCAAAAAACAATAAAAATAATTTTTTTTTAAATAGAAATTTGAACACTATTTTCTGTTGTGGAGGGGGAAGAACAGAAATAGCCATGTGCTTTATGCCTGACCTGAACACCGCGTGTGGATCTGGAAAAATAAATGAAAGATTAACAGTGTGATGTTGTTCTACAACATTTGACATAACACTTCGTATTTTCTGATATTTCCTAAAATATGAGAGGGACCCAAAAAATCTGGAATGTACTTATTTCAAACATAGTATATTTATTCTTATGTTTAAACTGCAGTCACCTTCAAAATACTCTCCTTTGTATACAGTGCACTTATTGAGACCCCTTTTTCCCCCTGCTCAAAACAGTTTTCAAACTCATCGATTTTGATGTCTTTCAATGCTTCTGCCATTTTATGTTTCACCTTTTCTCATCAGCAAAATGTTTCCCTTTGAGGAGTTTTTTGTTTGTTTGTTTTCCTGAGGACAAGACCAAGTGAATAGAGAGGGAGGGGCATAAAGGTGAGGCTGTTTTAGTCAGAAATTGCCAAACACTCAGTGTGGTATGGGCAGGTGTGTTGTCATGCCACACGTTGTTCATGTCAATCACCCATCATGAAATGGGCAAATGTGTTGAAAGAGTCTCCAAAAAACTTCACTGAAGCCAAACGCAGCCTTTCACAACCACACCAGCTGGTCCACGGAGGTAGAACACTCTCCTAGCAGGGACAGCTTTACGACAAGGGACCCGCCCTCCAGAAAATCATTCCAGGTTTATTTGGGTCCCCACTTATGTTGTTTTAGTTATTTAAAAGAAATTATGGGAGTGTTGGGATGGCTCAACAGATAGAGTACTTGTCTTGGAATGATGAGGTCCAGGGAGCCAATCCTGGCCCAAACCGATGCAAACCTACATGCTGAACTGCAAAGCGCAACTGTTAACGACCAGTAAGAAGGTAGAGGTGCTAGTGTCCCATGAGGGAGGCCCTTAGTTCAGTTCTGCCCCGTGTGGCCCCACATCCATCTGTGTGGAATGAAACCATGTCACAACTAGTGGCATACAACTATGGAGACTGCTCTGGGCCCTCCCTCTTCTCTCTGTCTCTCTGTCTCTCTCTCTCTCTCTCTCT
Source organism: Craseonycteris thonglongyai (assembly GCA_004027555.1). Classification (NCBI taxonomy): domain Eukaryota; kingdom Metazoa; phylum Chordata; class Mammalia; order Chiroptera; family Craseonycteridae; genus Craseonycteris; species Craseonycteris thonglongyai. The sequence goes on from PVKE010005434.1 coordinate 28,229, forward strand.
CTCTCACACACACACACACACACACATTCTCTCAAACAAAATAAATCTTTAAAAAAACTTAGGAGAAGCTGGGATAGCTCAGCAAGTTAATCACTCTCTTTGCAGCCCCGGAGTCTGAGGATTGAATCCCAGGCCAGGCCCATGTGGACCCATATGCTGAACTGGGGTGTATCACCATATAGGTGAAACTATATGGACAACTAATGCTATCAACTATGGAGACTGCTCTGGGCCCTCCTCCTTCTCTCTGTCTCTCTCTCTTTCTCTGTCAAAAACAATAAAAATAAATCTTAAAAAAAATTAGATCACTTTGGATGATATTTACCTATAGGTGAATAGATTGATTTAAATATAAATATAGAATGTGTTATATGGGAATCATCATAATACTCAATATACCCACAAACATTTCCTCAGTGCTTACTCTGTACCCAGTGTAACACCAGCCATCAGAGATTAAGGATGACAAGCCAAGTAATATCTGCCATAAGGAGGTCACATTCTTGTGGAAGGGTAAGTGCCATATAAATAGATAAAGTACAATATGATAAGTACTGTAATCTACAGAGATACCAATTGCTATGGAAACATAAAGAGTACACCAAAGGCAATCATGGAAGGGCTTCACAGAATGACTTGTCTGAGCCTTAAGATGGAAAACAGAGGGGGGTTTCTGGATGTAGAAAATAGCAGAACCATTTCAGGAAAATAAATAGCATCAGAAACATCACAAAGGGAATAGTCAATTCACAAAACTGAAAGTAGACTTTTATGTCTGTAGAGTGTAAAGTAAGAGGTGTCAAAAGAAATATATAATTAACACAGTAGGTAAATACAAAAAATGTTTGGGAAGGACATTGTGCATCCTGGAAGAAAGTTTATACATTATAATGAAGATCATGAAGAGCCATCAAAAAACTTACAGCTTGAAAGCACATGAGTTGACTTAAGTGTTGCAAAGAATTTTCCGGAGGCTGTGTGTGAAGAACTGATTAAGAAAGAGGACACTAGTAGAACAGAGGTCAGTTTGAAAGCTTTTGCACTATTTCACTCTTAAAATCATGAATTTATTATACAAATCAAAACAGCAGCCATAGGAATGGATAGAAAGCCTTAAATATGAAAACTTTTCTAGAGGCAGGGTCCATAAGGCTTCATTACCTATTGCATCTGTCAGAAGAGAATATGTGTGAGATGTAGTGAAATGATTTTCTGCTTTGGATAACGGACTGGGTGTTGGTACTATTAAAGAGAGCCAGGTTGAGAATAGAAAAGGAGAAACGAATTTGTAGATAAGATCAAGGATTTGGGTATGTTGACCTGAAGCTAGAGTGCTATGGACTGAACTGTGTTGCCCCACCTCCAATCTACATGTTGAATCCCTAACCCCCAAAGTATGGTATTTACGCGTAGAGATGGGACCTTTGGAAGATAATTAGGTTTAGATGAGGTCATGAGGATAGGGCGGTCATGTAGTGATTAGTGCCCTTATAAGAAGAAACACCTGAAAGCTTGCTATCTCCCTGTGCCACATGAAGGCACAGTAAGGTGGACATCTGAGAACCTGAAAATGAGCTCTCAGGAGAACCCAACCACGCTGGCACGCTGATCTGGGACTTCCAGCCCCCAGAACTGTGAGACAATCCATTTCTGTTGTGTATGTTACCCAGGCTACAGTATCTTAATATGGCAGGCTGAGCTAACTAACATAAAAGTATTCAGAAAGTTGGGTAACGCACATCTGGGGGTCAGGAGATAGACTGATGGGAGGTAATTGATTTGAGAATGATATATAACCATTCTTGTTATATTGACAATGGCTGGATTTTTTTCAGACAGTCTATAATACACACACACACACACACACACTCTCTCTCTCTCTCTCTCTCTCTGACTATAAGACCTTGTCTGATAGAAGAAATTTTGTCTAATTGTCCAATATGAAAATACATTAAGTAACACTTCTCTGAAAAATACCAAAGGCACATAGTTATTTTTATTATTAAAGTTAGAGCATTTTAAAATTCAAATATTTACAGTTAAAGGTAAAATATCTGTACATCATTAAAATTAGTTTTTCTAAATCAGAATTGACAATATATTATCTACACCAGATAACTGTGAAGAAATCAACAAAGAATAATTACTACAACTGTGGATGTGGATAAAATTGTTTTCAATGTTAACTTGCACTTTCTCAGGAAGTATGAAATTGAGTGTAAATGCTTCTTAGACAATTAGTTAAACAGATATGTGCTCCACTGCTATTCATTCGATAATATACTAAAATTCAAACCTGGCAGGTATGAAAAAAGGAAACTGTTTTTGCAGAATTTATTATTTTAGACTTATAAAATAAAGCCAAATAAAAGCTTATGTCACACATACCGAAGGTTTATACTATACCTCTTCTAATACAGGCAGGTGAAATATTAACATGTAGAATTTAAAATAATAAATATACATATTATTTACAATCATTGGGAACGTTCAGGATACAAACTTTACTGTACACTCATTCAGATTAAATCATTTGAGCTTTGGTTTGTATCTGAAAATACTGTTCTTCCTCTCCCATTGACCTTTCAGCTCAGTCACTTGTTTCTGTGATAGTAATCTTCTGCACCATGTCAGAAAGATTTTCAGCCTCCAGATCTTCTTTGCCATTATCTGAATTTCCTGATGAGATGTAACAGCCGGAGTCCCTTGGGCAGTCATCTAGTTGTGACTTATTTAAGGTGATATCTGGGCTTAAGGAGAGGGGTACCGCTTCATTTTCTTGCTCTTGAATAGCTGTAAGTGGAAAAGAGAGCCAGTTATGCAAAGCCAAGGAAAGTTCTACTCATGTGCTCGTTCATCTTTGAGCTTAAAATTTTAATAATCCCAACCTTGACTTTATTTCAATGGAGACTTCTGTAGTCAATGATGTATTTGCTTTTCACGAAAGAATATTTACACTCAAGTGTTCAAGCCACAGGGATGGCAGATAGCTCAGTAGGTTGAGTGCTTGCCTTGCAACCACAAGGTCCGGGGATCGAATCCTGGCCCCAGCCCATGCAGGCTCATATGCTGAAATTCTGCACGGCTCATAACTGCCAGGACAGTGGTGAAGTTTCTCACCTCCTATTTGGGAGGCCCCCAGTTCAGTTCCTGCTCCATGCGGCCCCACATCTATCTGTGTGTAATGAAACCATGTCACAACTAATGATGGACAACTATGGAGACTGTGCTGGGCCCTCCCACCTTCTCTCTCTCACACACACCTTCTCTCAAAACAATAAAATAAATCTCTAAAAAATCTTCAAGCCACTTTTTTCTTAGAAGACAAAGTTTGTGCTTTGTTGTTCACCTGCAGTCCCAAGGAATCCACATAAACTGCTTGCATAAGCAAGGATCACTATGCACCCTCATTTTACAGTAATGCTAAGCTGCCAAAGAAAGCAGATTGTACCCACAGTGTGACCGCTACCTTGTCCAAATACCTCTTAAGGTAACATTGGAAAAAGTAATGTGTAGTTTCAATGTACTATCCACCTCAATAGTGATCTTTGTGAACAATTCTAAAGTCATGATAGTGTGGATGAATGAATAAAAGATCACTACGGGCTACAATATGTGTAATACAACTTCAATTACTTGGAATTTAACTAGTAATACTTAGGGTATTCAGGATTTTCCTATCTTTGCATTCCTCAGAAAAAAACAACATAGAAACCAGGTGGCCTTTAGGTAGTAAAATACCGCCATTTTCATCAAATTTGCCTTGTTTAGTCTGCTTTTTATATCTTTGTTTTTTATATATTTTTTTGTTTGTAGTCCTGAATAATAATCACTTATATTCAGTTTGGCTATTGTATCCTCAAAGCGGTCCTCTAGATTGAACTGGCATTATCGTTTGAGAAAAAGAAAAATGTAGTATTAGTGATGTACCAACAGATACTTCTAAAAAACCTCCCTAGCTCTATAAAATTTGCTCTTCTAAGAATTCTTTAGCATCAGAATTCTTTGCGTTAATGAACGTTTCTTTCTGTCCCTTCGCTGCCAGCAGTCCACGGCTCTTCTCTGCATTACGTGATGGGTTCTGCAGAGAAGAGATGGCTCCACAGCCCAGGGCCTCTCAGCTGTGCCAATATCTTTTGTTCCTTCCCTTCTCACCTCAGGCTTACCGCACCTTTAACATTTAAACAGTCCCACTTTGAAAGAACCAAGTGCATACATTCAGGGTGGAGCAAACCTCTGCCTTCAGAGATTGTGGACTTTACCCCACTCCAGTCAAAACAAAAGAAGCCCCAGTTTCAAAATCCTTGGGAGAAGGACATGGTCTACTTTTCCTCATTAGACTCTTATAATGCTAAGTAATTTATCTTTTAGGAAATCGCCCTTTAGCTTGTCTGTGTGTCTGCTTTTCAAATGCATTTCCTAGGCTCCTGATGTCTTGCCAACATTAGTTTATGGTCCACTGTGTAGCCAGTTATCAACCTCCGTTACAAGAGAGAATCAAGCCCTCATAGCGTAAAGTATCTTTGAATTTAATGAATTCATTTCTCTTCAGTGTGTCTAGAATGGTACTAGTTAAGCACCATCCATGGAGGGACTGGATTAAAAAGTTACTTAAATTATTTTCTGTATTCTGTGGTTTAGATGAGGAATCCAGGTTGAGAAAGGCTGGAAAAAAATGATAAAAATCACTTCTTAAGTCTCCTCATTCTCAACATGTATCATAACAGTTCTTTTAACCTTTCCCTTAAAGCTTTTATTTGCAACAATGAAGCCACACTTATGCCATTTTCTGAGTCGTCTCCAGAAGTGCCACAACCTTATGTAACTACAGATTCAACTATCAGGTGTTTCAATCTAGTGTTGTCATAAGGAGCTTTCATTGTCATACCCGCCTTTGTGATTATTTTAAAACTTTAGCTACCATGAAGCATCTTCTCTTTAACTGTCCTGACAACCTTTATGTTTGAAGGAATCTACTTAATATTCACGAGTCTTTATGGGTATCCATCATTCATTGTTGTTTCCAAGTATCTTTTTTTGTGAAAAGGCAGCTCTGAAATGGAACCTCATTCTCTGAGGAAAAGCTTCTCCACTGCTCTTGCTTGTCTATCTTCTTGCCACTAAAATGCAAGGAGCCAGGGAAAGCTGGGATGGCTCACTGGGTAAAGCGCTCGCTTTGAAGCCCTGAGGACCAAGGACCGAGGATCGAATCCCGGCCCCGGCCCATGCGGACCCACATGCTGAACTGGGGAGTGCCCCCAGTTCACTTCTTGCCGGGGCCTATGTGGGAGGTCCTGGCCCAGTTCCTGCCCTGCGCAGCCCTGTGCCCAACTGTGGAGTGAAACTATATGGAAAACTAATGTCAACTGTGGAGACTGCTCTGGGCCCTCCCCTTTCTCTCTGTCTCTCTCTGTCTCGGTTTCTCTCTGTCAAAAATCAATAAAAAAATAAATCTTTAAAATGCGAGGAGCCAGTTCTGTGTTCCATTATCCAAATGTTTTTGGAACAGGCTCACATGGCATCCCTGCCCTATCATCAGTGACCACCATACTTGAATGGTTGTGAGGAATACGGCCATATGTCTCCAGATTCTATTTGAACCTAAAATCTCAACACAAAATTAGAATTTCTGATTAAATTCTCTTCAGACTGGCATCTAAACAGGACTCGGCATTAATAAAAACTGCTCCAGAAACCATGTACTATATGACTGATTACTGATGGTGGGCTGTCTTCAAAATATAAAACTTAGGTTAGGCTTAAAGAACTCTGATTTTGGGGATACCTGGTGGCTCAGCAGGTTGTGCTCACTTTGTGGCCCCGGGGACCGAGGATCGAGTCCCGGCCCCAGCTTGTGTGGACCTAGGGTCCATGTGAGAAGCCCCTGGCCCGGTTCCTGCCTGGTGTGACCCCACGCCCACCTGTGGAGTGAAACTATATGAAAAGACTAATGATGTACATCTGTGGAGACTGTTCTGGGCCCAGTCCTTTCTCTCTGTCTCTCTCTCTGTGTAAAAAAAAACAACAAAAAACACAAAAAAAATCCTTAAAGAACTCTGATTTCCAAAACTAGCTCTTTTTCTTAAAAAAGTAAGTACTTAGTTTATTATTTTATTCTCAGAAGCCTCTTTACATTCTTCTCTAAGGGTACAAAAGTAAATAATAAACGAAGATCTGACTTTAAGAGAGAATGTCATTTTTTAATATTAGTAATAAAAAGGTTTTTTGTTTCTTTTTTTCATTCCTACCTGAGGAATATGATATAGCATTCTCTGAATTCTAGGAATCGGTTTGTTTAAAATGCAGGTTATCTTGTGTAGAAACCTTTCACCTGCAATTTTTATGGAAAAAGGAACCGCCTTCTCAGTATGAAGGTACCGCAGCACAGTAATGTACAGAACAGCAGTCGTTTGCTGAACGGTTTCTAGCGGAATGGAAACATGACCAGGCCGCCTCAAATGCTTCCCACCAGGCCTGCCATGATCTCAAGCAGGCGGTCAGCTCGAGCCACTCAGCTGTGACTATAAAAAGAAAACGCAGGTCATTATGTTCTATTATGAAAATGAAAGCTATAGAGCTTTCAGTTTTTGTATTGCGAGGATCAGGGTTTTCTTTTTTTTTTATTTTTTCTCCTGATAGCAATAACTTTGGGATTGGCACCAACTTAGTGCCTATGTTATGGCTGTTTTTTCCAACAAAGGGCATGAATTCAGTCATGCACCCACATTTTCTATGTCATATAGTCACCTCACATGACCATGAAACAGAGTAAAGCTCACTGACCTACCTAGAAATCAAAACTATCGCCTTCATCCCATGGTCCAAACATCTAAGCTAACCAGGCAGCTTGCCTCCAAAATTAGACTTCTCATAGGACAGCTGAGTGCATCTCTTATTTATATATATATATATATATATATATATATATATATACACACACACATAAATGTTTCTGATAATGTTGGTAAAAATATATATATATATATAATTTATGCATTCTATTATTAATATTATGTAAAACATATATACATGTAGCTCACAAATTAAAATATTGATATTTTAGATAGGTTTTCTCTCTATTCCTCAGATCATCTACTTTTATATTTTATTTTAATAAAAATTAAGATAGTACAATTTTTCAAGAAAGCCCTGAATGATCTGCAAATATCCCAAAGGTCATATGTTTTCAAATCTGATTTTATTGGAAGATTATAAAATAACTGGAATAAGAATTTTTTTTTTTTTTTTTTTTGCTGCCAGCTAATAGCAGGCAAAATAGGAAGTCCAAAAAGCAGCCCCAAGACATTCTATACTCTATGTGATAAAAATAAAATAATTATGATAAAAAATTATTTAGGATATACTTTGTGATAAAGAACTAATTTGAATATTAAATATTTTAGTCTTATCAATTTTTTAACGGAATTGCCTAAGGCCTGTGGTTCAACATTTCATGATAGTCATCCATGGAGATAAAGAGTGGCATGATGATTAACAAAAAAGACAGCTAATATATTTATTCATAAAGTAATTATATTGGAGTGATGATATTTAATCATTAGGTATAGACAATCTCAATGACACTAAAAATGAAGGAAGCTTTAAGGAAATCAAATTAGATCCTAGTTTGGGGACAAAGTTCTCATACCCTAGGAGAGAAATGTGTCCTATATTCACATATTAGAAAGTTAAAGTTTCAATAAAAATGTAAACTACTAGTTTTTGCTTGACTTGCCCTGCTTTCTATACCCATGTTCTGAATTTTGACTTTGCTGTCTTTATTTGCTTTACTATGTGAAAACCTCTTTACTCCCTCTCTCAACATTTATTCATTCTACAAGCATTTACTAACAGTCCCCTTAACGCGAAGCACAGAATGAGGGGCCTTGGAAAGCAAGTGGTAAGACAGGATTTAGTCTTGTTTGGCCTTCATTAGGAAGATCCCAGCTAGTACACAATCAACGCAATAGAAAACCAGCACAGGGATGCTGGGATAGCTCAGCAGGTGGGGAGCGCTTGGCTTGCAAACACAAGGTCTGGTTGGGAATTGAATCCTGGCCCCACCCCTTGCAAACCCATATGCTGAACTGCAGCACAACTGGTAACTGCCAGGATTGTGCTGAAGGTGCTCACTTCCCACGGGGTGGTACCCATTTCAGTTCCCTTCCCACATGGCCCCACATCCACCTGTGTGGAATGAAACTATGTCACAGCTAATGATGCGAAACTATGGAGACTGCTCTGGGCCCTCCCCCTTCTCTCTCTCTCTCTCGCTCTCTCTCTCTCTCTCTCTCTCTCTCTCTCTCTCTTTTACCTTCTCTCAAACTATAAATTTTAAAACAAAACATACAGCACTGCCCTGTGTGTAAAAACTCAATTAACTTCTTTTTCTCAGAATTATGCTCTAGTAGAAGAGTAAAAAAATGTTTCTACTTTATTTTATTGGTTTCTATTTATTTATTTATTTATTAGAGCATTAAAATGTCTTTTTCACCCTTTGACATACAAAGACATCTCAGATATGTTGTGTGTTTCTTTTTTATTTTTTATTTTTGTTAAATTTATTGGGGTGACATTGGTTGGTAACCATTACATAGGTTCCAGGTGTACAATTCTACGTGACATCATCCGTGCATTGCATGATGTGCTCACCACCCAGAGTCAGTTCTCTTTCCATCACCATATATTTGATGCCCCCTCCCTACTCCACTGCCCCCTTTTGGTTTGTGTGTTTGTTTATATTATGTAAAATATGGCATCTATCATAAATTAAATTTTTATTTATTTATTTTATTGTTTTTGACAGAGACAGAGAGAAGGGGGAGGGCCCAGAGCAGTCTCCATAGTTGTACGTCATCAGTTTTTGACATGATTTTGTTCCACACAGGTGGGCGGGGGCCATGCAGGGCAGGAACTGGGCTGGGGACCTCCCGCATGGGAAGTTCACCCCAGTTCAGCATATGGGTCCACATGGGCTGGGGCCAGGATTCGATCCCTGGTCCCCGGGGCTGCAAAGCGAGCTCTTAACCCGCTGAGCCATCCCGGCTTCTCCTGTAAATCAAATCTTCCAGAAAGAAATCTGAAGGAACGAAGTTGCCTAAGGCCGAACATTGATGTCTAGAAACTGATACGAAATACATGTTTATAGATACAGAAACGTAGACTACCTCTCTCTCTGCCTTCCTGACTCTGTGTGTGTGGATGGTTGGCGTATCTTTTCTTAACAGCCGCCTGTGCGTTTCTTGAATCTCGACTCGAATCATATGGCACGCGGGTTGGAAACACCAGGAGCCATGTCAGGGGCTGGGGCACCAGGCCACCCTGGCATGCCAGCTGCTGGACTGCCACTGAGCACAGCCATGCATCTCTCCCACTGACAGCTGTGCTGCAGCTGCCGGCTGGGCCTTGCCATTCGCCCGGTGTCGTTCTGGGCAGGGAGGCCAGCAGGAGGGCACCCCTGGAGGTAGCTGAGCAATGAGGAGCTGCTGCGACCACAGCCAGTGCCAGGCACCTGGCACACGCCCCGCACCCCCTGCCCTCCACCCTGAGCACTGTGCAGGCTGCAAATACCTAAAGCGCACACAGATGCTAGTCTAGTGTTTTTATGCAGTTACTGGCTGGCTGAGTATTATTTTTCCCACAATTTAAAATTTACTTATTCCTGTGCCAAAGGGAAGATAATATATTTCCATCACCCATGTTCCCCAAGGACCACCGTACACATTTTCTTATAGACACATTTGGAGACACATCAAAGTGTTTCTAAATGTGGAAAAAGAGGGACAAGTGCAGAATAAAGAGAGAATGTTTACTCTTTACATCAGTGAAGTTATTCTAAAGAGACATGTCTCAGCAAGGCCAAGGGGTCTGGAAGGCTGTGTTTCTGGAACAATACACACATACATACACATAGGTAGTGTGTCCTCTTCTTGACTTGCTGGGAATGTTTATTCTAAGTATAGAGACCGTTTTAAAATTCAGATAGTAACTAGAGAAATCCTCATGTGCACAAAATAAACAGATTCTGCTCTTTTGCTCCTTCAATAGCTGAATCTCACCCCATTTTTTCTTTTCCTTCGAATCTCATTTAAATTCTGAGCTGAGGGAACCAGTGAACTAATTCTGCTCAGTTTTTTTTTGTTGTTGTTTTTCTCTCTTTTATAATTTATTTTATTGTTTCTGACAGTGACAGAGAGAAGGTGGAGGGCCCAGAGCAGTCTCCACAGTTGGACATCATCAGTTTTTGACATGGTTTCATTTCACACAGGTGCAGGATGGGAAATGAACTGGGGGCCTCCTACGTGGAAAGCACTCCCCAGTTCAGCATATGGGTCCACACGGGCCAGGACCAGGATTCAATCCTTGGTCCCTGGGCTGCAAACTGAGTGCTTAACTCGCTGAGCCATCCCAGCTTCCCCAAATTCTGCTTAGTTCTAATGCATCGCAGGAGCCAGTTCAGAACATCTTTGCACTGGTCTTGTGCGGGGGTTGTGGACCCCAAAGTCATTCTCCTTAGAAGGTAATCCCGTGACCAGCTCTAACACCACTTGCCAGCTTGCTGGAGAACTATCTTTACCTTCTGTCAGGCAGTGACCTGAAAATATTCCCTGCGGAGGTGGGGGTACATTTTCAAGGTCAAAGTGGGTACCATCTTATCTATGTTGCCCTTGGAGAAAAGGAAAATTGCTTGCTTCTAAGTCTTAGATTTCTGTTTTTGTCCCTGCCCCATCCTCCATCCTCTTGGCTCTGCGACATGTGTTACAGGCTCACATGGGGTTTGTGGGCCTGTTTACATTCTCTCTAAATTTTAAATCTTGTCATCAAAGCAGGCGCACACCCAGCTCAACTTTTAATATTGAATGATTAGCAAAGCCAAACTTTCTAGCTCCCACCCAAAGAAACAATGATGCTCTAAACTCAGAATTTACTGACATTCCAAAACTGACATTATTTAATGATGAAACTAAAACACGTATGTCAAATCCTAGCTAATTTGCACGCCCTATTCTTCTACACACACACACACACACACAAACACACAAGCTAACTATTTTTAACCTTTGACTGTGACACACATTTGTTTTTAATAATGTCTTAGTTTTATATAACCATATATTCAAGGTCTTTATCATTCAAAGTACGTGAAGGTTGTGCATTTAATCTTTAGCGTGGTTGTGGAAAATATGATTCACAGAGTAGAGAATAGATAAAACTAAGCATGCAGCAGCATGGTGTCAAATCATCAGAACTCTACATCTTATCAACAAATAGAAGTCATTCTTCTTTATTTCTCGAGCAAAGCAGTTTCACGTAAGATAAATAGCTTTCAGTCAGAATAGCCTAACATGCAATATGCAACTTTTTGACATGTATATTCGAATAGTACTTTAGACCGTAAGATTAAAATTTTTAAAAAGCCAAACAAAACTGTGGGTTGTGAGTTGACAGCAAACACTAGTTGAATCTGCATTTTTTCCCGTTTTTCATCTTCCAAAATTTGCTTTGGTATGTGTACGTTTGTGCGTTACTGGCTGTTATTAAAGGATCCACTTCTAGTGACCTTCAAGTACAGTTTTCTAAACTTTTATAAGGGAAATAGTTTGGGGATTTTGTACTTTATTTTGGTTCAAGCATTGAATGCTACATCATGCCTTGGAGATACTGTGTTTTGTTTTCAGTGATTAAGATATCGTAGAATGTGTTTCTAATATCTGTATTTGGGAGACTAGGTTCTAAACAAGTGACCGTGAGAAGGCTGTCATATTTCACCTATTCTAATGTTAGTTTCCCCCACTTGCATAGAAAGAATTGGGATCAGATGATTTTTAAAAATTACATCTAGCTGTAATATGTTATCATCTATAAATAGTTATTTTGCATTAACATAGAAAGTAGATGGGTGATGAGGGAGTTGGAATGAAGCAACTAAGTGAACACTTTAAGTGACCCAACTTTTGGCACTGGGCTGACCTTTCTTTGTGGGTCCCTGTGGAAGACTGTTTTATAACTGACCCTGCCTCAAAGGTCTGCTATACTCACAAATCCTGTTGCAGTGCAACCATAGTAGTAGCCTCCCACCTTTCAGGGATTCAGGCGGTTGGAAGGTTTCCTTTCTCACATAAATGTTAACGTCCACTTTCTGAAATGCAAAACTGAACTGCAGCTCTTGAGAACATAGGCAACACAGCAGAAAATGTCAATTTTCAAATATCCACTGTTCTTTTCATGTTTACCAGTGTGTACATGTAGAAGAAAGAGCATAAGTTTTGAGGGCATCCTGCCTTGGATTAAAACTCCAGCTCTGTTATTTATCTATTTGGTCTCTTGGAAATTCACCTCTGGAATATTTTCTTATCTGTAAAATGGGCAACTCACTTACACGGGTGACACTGTAGAAGAAAAGCAATTATGTACAAGTCTTCAAAGGATACTCAGTCTCCTCCTTCTACTTCAATGTTGGATTACTTGGGAGAGTATTGACAATGATACTGAGTGCTATCAATTACAGGAAATCTACAGAGTCAATTTCTTAGCCTAATATTGCCTAGAGAGGAGACATGTTTTGAAACGATACAACGTGAGAAACAGCTGCCTCTTTACCTAAAAGATATTGATACATCAGTGCACATTGATCAGTCTTGTTGGGACTGTGCTGTGGAGTTCATTGGCTACTGGAGTTCACCCTAGGCCTGTCTCTGTGAGCCCCTCCCCACAACCCTCTTTAACGTTTCCCAGTGTCCACAACTTCAAGGAACGCATATGAACACCTAGGCTTAACCTTTTGCACTTGGGTGTGGCTCGACATATGAGCTGGTGCCGATGCTAACAGTGTCGAGTCACACTCAACATCTGAGTGCAAAAGGTTACGAGTGAAATCAGTTCTGCAGGTGTCAATTAGTTGTACATGTAGAAGCTCTTTAAAAAGAATGAGGATCCATGCAAACTTAAAATGGTATATAAGAAGAAAGCGAGATCCAGTTTCTAAAAGACAGTAATTCCTTCTAGATAAAAGGCTAGTGTGTAATAAACACACGATGCTCAACTAGGCCCATTTTGTGGGGCATATGAGAGAAGATATAGAGAAACCCACAAAGGAACAGTCAGGAGGCCTCCGTTCTAAATACAATTTTTGTCTTTATTTTCCAACCGGCCTGTTGTTCATGGTGTCAGAAAGTATAGCATAGTGTCACAAACACTGCTCCTAACTCTCCAATTCACTTGGTATGGGAGTTTGGACAAGTTATTTGTCTTCTTAGTTTCTCATAAAAATGGAAACAGTATTATCTAGCTCACAGTTACAGAGCGCATTAAAGAAGGTAATCAGTATGAAAACATCGGCTCAAAGTTTTATTCAGAGAACATGTTCAAAAAAGTTGTTAATGATTATTATTAATATTACTTTTGAAAGGTAATAGTAGACACTTCCTCCTCCTTTTTTCTAACAAAATATTCCTTGTGGAGCTAGGCACGCCCTAAACTCTGGGTTCTGGGAGCTTGACCAGATTTACTAAGAAGAGTGTTCAGATTCAGCAGTTGTCTAACAACAGAAGATACCCTTTTTTTATAAACCCAGTTGGTGTGGCCAGTATTATTCCACCAGTGAATCAGCATGTATCACTCTATCTTAAGTTTATACTTACAATTATAGAGAAACATCTCAGATAATAAACTCGAGTGCTGAATATTTTTGCAAGCTATGATAACATTTTGAAAGAATATTATAAACACATACAAGATGTGACTATCTGCTAATGAAATAGAATTTCCTGTGTGGTAGGAGGGCTCATTAGCTTAGGGCCAGCTTTGTGCTGTTGTATGGAAGTCAGAAGTTGTATGTGACATTTCTCACTAATGGTTCATGACCCCCTCCACCTTTGGGAATGCAGACATTTACTTGTGTATAAATTACCATCTCTGCAGGACGTCAATAAGGTACTCAGAAACGTCCTTTCAATTTCTGAGTCCATATAAGAAAAAAAAAAAGTGTCTTCTTTTTAATTACATATTTGACCACTTATTCTTTCCAAATATATAAGAAAACACTTATTTTGGGGGAAAGAATGCTTTGTATGATTCTCAAGAAATAGAACTGGGACTTTACTTTTAATGATTTTACTATGTCCATTAAACTGTTTATCAGCTATGGAGAGAATGATAGGTATATAAACTTACTTTCTTCATCAAGGAGATTTTCAGCAGCTGATAGTAATCTCATCCTGTCTTCTGGCTTTTTAATGTTTAATTCAATGAGATGACTCTCTTTTATATCCTTTAAATCTTCTACAGTCTCATAACCATTGAGCAAAAGTGTTGATATGTATTCCTGTGTGGAAGAAAAATATGTATAATATTTAGATTCAAATATTTTATTTTTTAAATTTTTTAAAGATTTATTTTATTGATTGGGAGAGAGAGACAGAGAGAAGGGGGAGGGCCCAGAGCAGTCTCCATAGTTGTACATCAGTTGTTTTTTTTGTTTTTTTGTTTTTGACAGAGAGAGAGATACAGAGACAGAGAGAGAACTGAACTGGGGACACTCCCCAATTTAGCACATGGGTCCACACAGGCCGGGGTCAGGATTCGATCCTGGGTCCCCGGCGCCGCAAAGTGAGTGCTTAACCCACTGAGCCATCCCGGCTTCCCCCATTACCAGTTTTTAACATAGTTTCATCCCACACAGGTGGACAGGGGTGGGGTGGGAAGGGGTGGAAGCACGCAGGGTGGGAACCAAACTGGGGGCCTCCCACATGGGAGGCACGCCCTGCTTCAGCATATGGGTTTGCACAGGCTGGGCTGGGGCTCGCTCCCCAGACCTTGCTGTTGCAAGGTAAGCACTCAACCTGTTGAGCTATCCGGCATCCCCAAATATTTTATTTTTAGTTCTCTTTAGATTCAAAGAAAGTATAGAAGTATATATGGAAACCAAATGTGCCAATAGAACTTTTGCTTAACTTTATTTTACTTATATTAGTTTTCTACATATGAACTCTGGGGTATTAAAAAGAGTACGCTGTATAATTCTGACCTAATGGAAGGACACAAGAAGAAACAATTACCCTAAACTATACAATGCTAAATCTTGGATCAATTAAACAGCTGGATTTGTCCCATTGGCACTTTTTTACTTCTAAAAAATAGCTAAATTAACAAAGCTAGAGTGTCTTTAAGTCTATCAGTAAAACTCCTCTAATAGAGTACATTATACTAATATTTTTGAATCTACACTTGTTCTTGTTGGCTTCATTGTAAGAAGAGCTACTCTCATTAACTTCTTAGAGGAGGTTAAAAAGTAAATTTGAGGGGAAGCCAGGATGGCTCAGTGGGATAAGCGCTCACTTTGCAGCGCCGGGGACCGGGGATCGAGTCCCGACCCCGGCCCGTGCGGAACCATATGCTGAACTGGGAGCTCCCCCAGTTTAGTTCTCTCTCTGTCTCCATATCTCTCTCTCTCTCTGTAAAAAATAAAAATAAATAAAATATATTTTAAAAAGTAAATTTGAAACAGATAAAATTTATATCAAAAAGTAGACTTGGGGAAGCTGGGACAGCCAACAGGTTGAACGCTGTTCTTGCAGCACTGGGGTCTGACGATTGAATCCTGGCCCCGGCCTGTGCAGATCCCTATGCTGAACTGAGGTGTGCTTCCCATGTGGCAGGCCCCCAGTTCAGTTCTGGCCCTGCTTGGCCCCACACCCACCTGTGTGGAATAAGACTATTGAAAACTACCGTATTTTCCGGCATATAAGACAACCGGGCGTATAAGACGACCCCCTAATTTTACAGTTAAAACATAGGTTTAGGCCTATATTCGCTGTATAAGACTACAGCCTCGGAAGTGGGGGGTAGTCTTATACAGCGAATATAGGCCTAAACCTATGTTTTAACTGTAAAATTAGGGGGTTATCTTATACGCCGGAAACGTGCAACTATGGAGATTGCTCTGGGCCCTCCCCCTTCGCTCTCTCTCTCTCTCTCTTTTTCTGTGTCTCTCTCTTTCTCCCTCTCTCTCTGTCAAAAACAATAAATCTTAAAAAAAAAAAAAGTGGAATTAGCATTTTGATGATAAATCTAAGGAATCCAAGACTTTCTATTGAATTAAAAGTTACTATAAAGCTTTTATAGAATTACTATTGTTCAGGAAAAAGTGTTGTTTCATTTTCTCAGCATGTATGTTTTGTTCATCATTTGCATCGAGGTATACTAATATAAAACTTAATAGACTTCTGATTTTAAAGTCTGTATGTTAGTTATATATCTTTTGTTCTCTCCAATAGAATAAAAATTCAAAGAAAGTTGAATCACTTTCAGCTTCCTCAAAAAATTCTCCCATTTTACTGATCGATATTTCAATATCTTTGTTTTAGTTACTAAAATTAAATAAGAGAAAGTATAAAGTTTTAAGTAATCATGAAAAACTTTTAAGCCCTTTATGTAAAACAGGAAAAAGGAAAAGAGTAGCAATTAAAAAATATATATATAATGTGTGCTAGAAGGAACAAAATTAGAACAGAGAGAATAAAAATTCCCATTCTGACATAACTATGTAACTTTGGGTTCTTAAGTAAGTGTTTCACTTCCTTAGACATTGGTTTTCTCATAGGTCATAGAACAAACAAGTAGAAGAGGAAGAACTCAGACTTGTGTTTCCTCCAAGGAGTGCTTCATTTGGGGACACCACTAATAATGTAGGAAGACACGGATAGTGTGCTTACAGACAGGAATATAACTAGTTAACTCAAGACAAACAATTAAGGAAAGTTTAACTGGCTATTGCCTTAACCCTCTTAGTGCTACCTTCTGCCAGTGGTATTAGTGAGAAATGCGAGGGGTAATTTAATGGTCTACCTGTGAGCAGATATATTGGCCCGTCGCACTAAAAGGGTTAATTAATTTGGAAAACAAAGTACTACTGTGTTAATTTTAAAAATTGTTTGCAAAACAGTAAATTCAGTGAGGCTAGATATATTGTATGTACATACTACATAACAAGGTAGATATTTCATAAAAATTTTGCTAATATAACAAGAAAGTAATTGGATTATAAATATAGAGAATACGCTTTTCTTAACTCAGTGGTTACTCTGGCTTAATGATCACTGTATCTTTCCTACCAAATTACTTTTAAAACAATTATATTTAGTTATTTTCACTTGACTTGCTTTTGATCTGTACTTGATAAACAAAACAATTTTTCTTTTCATTTTTTCCTTCAATTCTCTGGATTTTTGTCTTCACTCTCTCTTTACCATTCTCATTTATATGTCTTCTATAAGCCTTTTATTCTCCTCGACATTTCATTTTTTTCATTTTCCACTGTGTCTTCTTAACATTTGTCTCTACTGTCATGGTAAAGAACCATTAGAGTTTAGTCAAAAGAGTGTTCTATCTGGACCTATCCTTGTATCATAGAGTAAAGGAGTGATAAAAACCGTTCTTGGAAAACAAATTTTCCTTTGCTGTGAGTCATGTATTTCTTTTTTTTTTTTTTTTTTAACAATTCTATATAAACACTAATCCAGTCTCCTCAATTATTTCATCTCTACGCCACCCAAATCAGATAGGCTACAGTTCTGCTAACCTGAAGATGAATCCTCTCTAAGAAGTCCTGCAGAGTCTTGGGTGTTTCTGTCCCGCTCTTTCGGGGTGTCTTTATTTTCTTAGGGGCTGCTTCTTCTTCTGAGAGGACATCCACATAAATAAATTTGAAGTTTCCCACCTTATTGTTCAACATTCCTGTCCACATCCCCATTGGTGTTTTGCAGATAATGTCTATGATGTCTCCTTTCTAAGGACAAAGAAATATAAAGATCAGATTTCAGAGAAGTCTGGTGCTATAAGAATTGAGAGAGAAAAAAAATGGAAACATAGAAATTTAAAATAGTAAGGACATTATGATAAGGGGATTTCAAAATGACAGAAATAAATCTCAGAGGACATTTCTTTTAATAGTTCAAGAAAACTATTTACTAGTAATAATGAAGAAAGCAACATGCTTGAAGAAAAGCTCCTACATGCATTTGATGACGTGTTACAGTCTTTTTAGTATCATATCAACTTATCAATTCTTATTTGTAGAGTACAATGTGATTTACAAAACACTTTTGCTTATGTGAATTGATTTTATGCTTACAACATACCTCTGAGGTACCTATATGAGATCATTATTACACTAAATATTATAGAAAAAGAAACACAAATGTTAAATAAGTTCCCAACAGCTTATAGGAAATGAATGACAGACCACAACTCAAGTCCAAATAGTCTGAACTCAAAAATTATGCTCTTTTTATTCACCCTGTCAAAGCACTATAGATGCAACAAAGCCCAAGCCATCACTTCCGGAGAGACTCCCACCTTGGGGAAGGGGAAGAAAGAGAAGTCTATGACTCTGTTTCTAGTTCATCTGAAAAATGTATCTACAGTATAAAATAAGCCCATTTAAGTGTTGCATCCATTCAATGTAATGAAACTGTTCAGAACTTTGCACATACCAAATTTGGAACCAAAGTGTGTGTGCGCACTAAGGATAAATTATGTTCCTTATCTTTCTCCAGAAGATAATGCTTAGATTGAACTCCACAACAAAATTTTGAATGAAATATGAATGGGGCACTTTGGGATGGACAAACCGATCTGTCTTTTTCTTTACTTATGTCTAAGACTCTAATTGTCTACAGGCCGCCAATTACTAGCAAAAGTGAAAAAACCCACACAGGTGTTTCTTTGTATACGTGTTGTTGAAGTGAGCACAATGGGTATTTCTTTGTAAAGAAAGTTGATTTTTAATGCAAATACAGTATCTACATTTAAGAGACATAGCTACTCCCTTGAGATTTAGAACTTTCTACTCCAGAGAGGATGTTAGAGTTTCTGATATTTTTTTTTGCCATTCTAGGGGTCTACTCTAAAGTATTAAGTCTGCTATTAAAAATATTGTTTTCTTCCATTTAAAATCCAAACTGTATGTGTAATAGTACAATTCCATGCAATTAAAAGACCTAGTCTTTCTGATTGGTGGTCACCTGCCCTTCTGATGCTCTGAAATGTGTGTCTAGATCTTCCTGCTTTTGACTCTAGGACCTCCAATTCTATGCTAGATGGGATTCACTAAGCAGACCTAGAAAATCCTCAGAAGGTCTAGAATGTTCTAAGCCTGTCAGCCGTCTGTTGCATCCTTCATACTATGCTTTAAACTTGTAAAACAATAATAATAACAATAACAACAACAAAAAACTATACCTTCCAGGATAAGTCACCAAGCAAAGACCCAATTTCCTCTGGAAAAAAACCCTTTGTGGAAACAATAGTATTCAATCCTCAGTGGTAACTGAGATTCTTATTGTGTCTCACAAGAGCTCCACAAATACGCCTTAGGCGGCCACAGGTGGCCTGGTACTATGGGGAAGGTGAAAAGCTATCCCAAGTCAAAACGTGTTCAGTTTATTCCTTTTTTCCAACACCCTCCCCTCACCAATGGTTACTAGGCTACCAGCATCCTTTCCTGAAGATTTGGAGGGAGAAAGACTGAGGAACTCATTGTGGGGGATGTTTTCCTCATTCTCCAGCTGAGCTTACTCTGATTGGATACCAGGAAAGGGATAAAGAAGAGGGTTACATGCCTTAAGTAAGATAGAATCATATCAACACTTTGTAACTAATCATAATTATTGATCAATATTGCCTTGGTGTTGACAGTTTAAAAAATTCATCAATTCTGTCCTTTTAGCTACATACACTTTGTGTTACTAGAAGGTATAATGTAACGTCTATAAAATATGTTAGCATGAAACCGTCTTCTGTTTATGCTGTTGTAATCAGCTGCTCTCTGTGAGTGTAAACAGGGCTCCAAAAAATGATGGATTCCTCACCCGTGTCGATGTTGTGTTACGGGACAGAAGGGAGTATGCAGATGTAATTAGTGTCCCAAATTAGTTAATTTTGTAATTAAAAGGGGGATTATGTGGGTGTTTCTGACGTAGTCAGGCAGGAGCTCTTAAAAAATAGAGATTTGCAGTGTGAGTAGCCTTTCCTCTGCGGGCCATAAAGGAGCAAACTGCCCTGTTATACAGAGGTCACATCTATCAGCCTCAAGGGACTGTGAGTGGGCCCCAGTTGATACTGAGCGAGAAAGCAAGGGCCTCACTCCTACAACCACAAGGCACTGAATCCTGCTAACAGCCAGTGAACTTGGAGGAGGACCCTGAGCCTTAGATGTGCTCACAGTTCTGGCTGACATGGAGACACTAAGCAGATGAGCCACGCCCCGATGTACGACACGTAAAACCATGAGATAATTAATAGTGCATTTGTGTTGGTTAACACCCCTGAGTTTTTGGTAATTTGTTACTCAACGAGAGAAAACAAATACAGAGGACAAAAGGTGGAACTCAGAAGGGACTATCATCGGGAGAAAGATGCCAGGTCACTTGTGGTAACCAGTTTAAGTACTGACATTGCCTCTGGCTGAGAGGGTCGCAAGGCCTTTGCTCTCCTGGACTCTTGCCTCATAGCTCCACCTTTTCTCTCTCTCCTGGCTTTAGTACTTCTACTCCAACAAGTATCGGCCAGAGCTGGGACCCACTTTCAGAAAAACGTAGGAGTTCCTTCTCCCTAAATAGGCTGACCAAACAGCCCATTTTAAAAGGGGCAGAAAACAATGGTACCGTCCCATTTCAAATGATACATATGACCAACCTAGTCTGACTGGGCTGCATTGAAGGTGTCAGTAGGCCGACCATGTGTACCGTTTAAAGGGGGACAGTGCTATTGTTTTCTGTCCTGTTTAAAATGGGATGTGTGGTCAGCCTACGCCTGATAGGCTCTGATGCCGTGTTATCTACCTAACAGCATCTTACGGGAAGAACACACTCACCCCCCATTTCCCACTACTTGCACTTCTGAACCACATCCTACGAGCAGCATGAGACAGACTGTATGCGACGTGGAGGTGACGTGCATGCACCTTGATTTTGAGGGAGTCCATGTCGTAGGGGCTTGGCGTGAAATCGGTATGCACTCGGGCCCGGCCGCAGAACGGTCCTGTATAGGGACCATCATCCTCAAGTCGAAAGCTGTCCCGGTTACTCGGACCATCGGAACAGCTTGTGATTCCACCTGATGAAGATAAAGCAGAGGTTATAGCATGAAGGTTCATAACGTTCTGAACCAGCATCTGGACACAACTCGGCAGAGATAATGCTGAAACCTTGGGTGCTGGGCTTCTGAGGGGGTCCTCAGTGACCTGCATCCTCTGAGCCCCTGCTGAGCTTTCTCCAGCCAAACTGACCACTCTTTCCTCAACCACTAACACAAATACCCTCTGACTCCCACCTCTGAGCTCCAATCTGTAAGGATGGTGGTTTGACCATGGGATACTTGTTAAAGAAGCAGACAGTAAAACAGTATAGACTTAACTCCCCGTACAAGTCAGCTCATTCATTTTGTACATGTGAACAGAAAAACCAATAGCAACAGCTTGATTTTTGTGTGTTATTGATCACTAACAGTCAAAGCATGAGACACAGGATTCTCTGCAACCAGGTTGACCTGATGTGCCATTTTAAAGATTTATTTTTATTGATTTTGACAGAAAGAGAGAGACAGAAAGGGGAGGGCTCATAGCAGTCTCCATAGTTGTACGTCATCAGTTTTTTGCATGGTTTTGTTCCACACACGTAGGCAGGGGCCACACAGGATAGGAACTGGGCTGAGGACCTTCCACATGGAAGGCACGCCCCCTCGAGCCAGGGGCCAAACCAGGGGGTGAGAATCGAACTGGGGGAAGCACACCCTAGTTCAGCATGTGGGTCTGCATGGGCCAGGGCTGGGATTCGATCCTCAGTCCCCAGGGCTGCAAAGCAAGTGCTAAACCCGCTGAGCCATCCTGGCTTCCCCTGACATACCATTTTAAATGGGACAAAAACAGTAGCACTGTCCTGTCTCAAGCGGTACATATGGTCAGGATAGTCTCCCTGGGTAAAGTCAAGGTGTCAGTAGAATGACCATACACACTGTTTGAATCAGGACAGTACCATTGTTTTCTGTCCCATTTATAACAGTATATGTGGTCAGCCTACCTACAACATATCACAATGTAGCAAAAATTACGGTCCAGACCCTATTGTGTACCAAAACCCATTTGGGGGCAACACCTCTGTGCATAACAGATAGCACTTTTGCTGGTTGGGTGAGTACAAGGAAAGAAAGAAGCATGTTCCAAATGTCTATATACCCAAGAGGTTGAAACTGGTCTAAACTGGGCTTTTAATACTGCTCTAAATCCTTACTCTTTGGACTTTGAACCTCAGGGGGAAAAGGTGAAAGTGATTACATTTTTGCTCCTTGTCTGAGGGCAAGAATGGCAACCAGTGGAAATAACTCTATTTCTCTACCACTCTCGGCTGTCACCTCACTTTCTCCTTCATTGTTCCCTTTTGGTGTTCCTTCCAATGAGCAAACCACCCTCCTTTCTATACGGTGACTTAGAGTCATTATAGAAACGAGATAGACATCCTAGGAAATACTCTCTATTATATGTTATCACCAGGTAAGAAAGGGCAGTTCCTTTGAATCACAGAATGGCAGTTGTATATAATCAGCCATCTCCTCAGATCCACCTTTGCAACCACCCCAGACCTGGGCTTTTAGGGTGCATTCCAGTTCATAAAATTTTCCTCACACTCAGCATCACAATTTAAAATTTCAAAACTTCCAGCAAAAATGAATACTAATGATATCTGAACTTGACACATGCCAAAATCTACCCTTCAAATGTTGCTGCAGTAGCTTTTTTTTTTTAAGTTTACGAAATAACTGTCCTATACCCAATAGGAAAATAGGAATACAATTCAGACTATTTGAAACATCTGGTCTTTGCTATCTATCTTCAAATAACAGCTGTTAATATAAAAGGTAATAAAACCTAAACTTTGAAAAAACAGACATTGAAAAGCCCTTAAAAGATTATAGGAGGAAGCCAGGATGGCTCAGCGGGTTGAGTGCTCATCTTGCAGCCCCGGGTTCTGAGGGTTGAATCCCGGCCCTGGCCTGTGTGGACCCATATGCTGAACTGGGGTGTGGCCTCCAGTTCGGTTCTCACTGGGGCAAAATTCCTATGTGGGAGGCCCCTGGCCCAGTTCCTGCCCTGTGCAGCCCTGTGCCCACCTGTGAAATGAAACTATGTAGAAAACTAATGAATGACATACAACTATGGAGACTGTTCTGGGCCCTCCCCCATCTCTCTGTCTCTGTCTCTCTCTCTCTGCCAAAAACAAAACAGATTATAGGGATGTATAACAGTTACCTATAAGATGTTATAAGCACCATACAACATCAGTAGTTTCATCCAAATATATTTTAATATTTTTTCAAAGATAGAATTTATTGTTTTTGACAGATACAAAGAGAGACAGAGAGAAGGGGGAGGACCCAGAACAGTCTCCATAGTTGCACATCATTAGTTTTTTGACATGGTTTTGTTCTAATCCCACACAGGTGGGTGAGTGCAATGTAGGAACTGGGCTGGGGGCCTCCTACATGGGAAACACACCCCAGTTCAGCATATGGGTCCACACAGGCCAGGGCTGAGATTCAATCTTCAGTCCCT
Source organism: Craseonycteris thonglongyai (assembly GCA_004027555.1). NCBI lineage: Eukaryota > Metazoa > Chordata > Mammalia > Chiroptera > Craseonycteridae > Craseonycteris > Craseonycteris thonglongyai. The sequence continues at coordinate 51,834 of PVKE010005434.1, forward strand.
GGAGCTGCAAAGTGTGAGCTTAACCCGCTGAGCCATCCCGCCTTTCCCTCAACCAAATATTATAGCAGGATATGTGACTGACTCCTTCTTAGGAAATATCAGTGTTTTCAGAAAATCCTTGTTACACAGGTGCCAATTACATTTTGTCATTTAATTGGTGATATTTCTACTCTTTAATATTTACTTCTTTTTTTTATGCACTCATTTTGGATAGAAACATAAAAAGTCATCAGAATTGATGTCAAGCTCCTGGTTTTCTTTTTAATACTTAAGGAAAAAATAAAGAAAAGGAAATGAAAGAAAAAGTGTGAGAGGTCAGGAGAGGAATGCAAAGGAAGGGAGAAGAAGAGAAATGAGAGAGAGAGAGAGAGAGAGAGAGAGAAGGAGAAGGGAGAGGGGGAGAAAGAGAAAGAAGAGAGGAAGGGAGAGAGAGTGAAAAAGAGAAAGAGAGAGAAAGAAGAAAAAGAAAGAATGAATGGAAGGAAGGAAAAAGAAAAGACAAGAGAAATATGTAAGGGAAGAAGGTAGAAAATAAGAGACAGAGTATAGGATTTTATTTATCTGAATACTTCCAGTCATTTTAGCAATGTTGACTCAAGGTCATGTTATTACTAGTTCTCCCCAGCATACATTTTTATTTTAGGGATGCAGATTTAATCACCCTATATTATCTTTTTGAGGCATATCCCCCAAGACTGCTACTGATCCCAGTGTTGAAAGTTTTAAAATAACCCATAATTCTGTCTAATATTATTATTTTAAACAATAGTAACTCTAGGTTCAACACATTCTACACTTGCACTATTTCTCTTATCAGGTAGCTGGAACCTTGTTGCTCAGTTGACAAACAACTCTCAGAGAAGCGAATCTGTTGTTTTGAACTAGTTCACCCCAGACCTGGTATCGAGGCTCTTATGCTATGGCCTTACTTGACGAGCTCTGCCCACTATACAGGCTGTCCATGGAATCACTGGCTTCGAGGGAGATCTCCGTGTGGGCCCCAATCACGGGGTCACTGTTCCGACATGGCAGGACATTATCACCATCTTCCTCATTCTTCAGAGAAATGTATTAGAGATTAGGATCAGAAAACAGATTTCTATGGAGATGTTCATGGAGTGCATTGATTTAACAAACCAGACATAGTTTAGCAATAAAATACTTAGCAACACATCAACATAAAATAGGAGACTGTCATTCATCTGCAGTGCAATTTCTAGCAAAACATTTTATAGTATACTTGGACAACATCTTTAGATGAAACAGTCTACATTATGGAACTCAACTGAACATATAATGGTCCATTTTGTAAATTAGGATGAATATTGTATCAAGACTGATTACAGACATGTTAGATTTATTGACATCTATGCTTTATCTGTTAAAGCATTTTTGTTTCTTCATGTTCCCTTTATCATCTATTTACCACCATTGCTAATCATTTGAGATCTGATATCAGAAGTTTGAACTCTGCATACTTGTTTCAGGCCAGTTATTTGCACCCCACCAGGTTATGAGATATGAATAAAACATGCACGTTTTGCAATTCTAAAGCAAAGCTTATCTAAGAGGCTTTACAAATCTCATACCGCGCTTGCTACCTAGTCAAGTGAAAAGCAAATCTTGCATAAAATTAGAAAGACAGACACTTTAAAAACAAATTATATCTGCTTGAAAACATCTAAAATGTGTTCTCTATTTAAACTGTTTGGACAAAAACCTGTGAATTTCTTAATATTCATCAAAATGTAATTCAATAGTCCTCATTTTTGAGTATTTTTCAACACTGATAGGACTTCAGAATATACATTTGATAGATACTCAGGTTGCTTCTCTGTTTTTATTCCTTTATTTATTGGTTCAGACACAGAACATCTTGTAAGTAACTGCACTATTTTGGGAACTAGGGATGGCATGGTAAACTAGATAACAGGGTGCTTGTTTGAATAAGGTACAATTTAGTGTGCTAGGCTGTGTGTACATGTGTGCATGCATGTGTGTGTGTGTGCGTGCATGCATATGTGCACACATAGTGTTTGGGGAGGTGTGTGTAAAAAATAAGCCAGACAATTTCAGAAAATAATAAGTGCTATGAAGGAAATAACACTAGCTGATGTGAGGGGATTAGCTACTGGGATTAGGGTGGGGGAGAATTGGTTAATTTAAATGGAGTAGCCTCCAGAAACCTCTGCTATAGGTAATGTAACCTTTGAATTCTTTACCTAAATGCTAAGAAAATATAACTTAAGTGAAGATTTGGAGACAGTTTTCCAAGCAAAAGGAACTCAATTCAGAACAAGCTTGGGTTACACAAGGAAAAACAAAGTCAATGTCACTGGAGTTGAGTGAAAGGAGAGTGTTAGGTTATGAGCTAAGAGAAGCAGACTGAAGCCAGATCACCAAGAGCTTTAAAGACACAGATGGTGACCATGGAAACATACCACTCAGCTCTTCAGCTGTGAGACCCTTCTTTTCTGACAGCCCCAGGTCCTGCCCCTCTGTCTCTACCACTGTTTGTGCAGAAGCTATGCTCCCTGCCAATGACTGAAACAGCAGGGATACTGGTTGAGTCTGTTCTAATGGGATGTGGGGCTCCTCTAATGGAAAAATTTGTTCAAGAACTCCCCATCTACCCAATTCTCCTTCCTTCTTCCTCTTTTTTGTAGGTGTCTGGCTTTCCCTGCCTATCTCTTCTCCCTCTTCTTTATTCTTCACAGACACGTTCTTCCCCAAATCTTTGGTGTGTCTTTTCATTTCTTGGAGTCTGCTTCCTAGAGGACTGGAATGAACACACCATAGTAAGGGAATGCAATGTGAAGTTATTATAAAAATTTAACCTGGGGAGTGAGGTGTTCTGAACTCCATTTTTCAGAGATCTTCCTGGCTTTCATTTGGTGTACAGGGAAAAGAATGGATGAAAGGAAACCAATCAGGAAGTTGTGCTAATCCAAGCAAGAGAAGTTGATTACTTAGTCTAAAACATGACTAGTTTACATGGAGAAATTAAGGGATTTAGATAAACTTTGGGGTTAGAACCAAGAGGTATGTTGATAAATTGGTGTGCTGAGTGAGAGAAAGAAGGCTTTCTCCCTTCCTTTCCTCCATCCTTTCTTCCATGTCTGTCCACCTGCCTTTCCTGGCATCTAAGAGTTGTGACAGTGTTGTTTGTTAGTACTGGGAAGATGGGACAAGAAACATTTTTTTCTTTCTTTCTTTCCTTTTTTTCTTTCCTTCCTTCCTTCCTTCCTTCCTTCCTTCCTTCCTTCCTTCCTTCTTTCTTTCTTTCTTTCTTTCTTTCTTTCTTTTCTAGCATGGAGAATCAAAAATTTAGTTTTGAATATATTGGGTTCCAGATTAATGTTTCACATTTGAGTGATAACATTAAATAGCAATGGTTGTGTAAGTATAACAGGTAAGAAAAGAGGTCATAACTAGAGCTATAATTATAAAAAACAAGATAATGATACTGGATGAAAGAGCGTACTTTGAGTAGAACATCCTGAAACAAACCTCAGGAGACTCAATATTTAGAGGAATGGGGCAGAAAGCAGAGTCAAGAAGGGGAACTATGAAAAAGAAGGAAAACCAGAAGAATGCCCAAAAAAAAACCAAGAAAGGAGCATATTTCATAGTAATGAAATAATCACTGTGTTGAAGGGTATTGATTGTGACAACTGTGAATGCTAGGGACAGAAGCCCCATTGAAGTGGGTTCAAAGAGAATGGACATAAAACATACAGATCAATGGAATAGAATCTAGAGCCCAGAAATAAATCTATACACTTACGGTCTGTGTATTTATGAACAATTGATTTTCCAACCACAGTGCCAAGACAATATAAGGGGGAAAGAATTGTCTGTACCATGAAGTGTTGGGACAACTAGATATTCACATTCAAAAAAATAAAAGTAGATTCCTACCACACACCATATAGAAAAATTAAAGATCACACACCAAAATTTAAAAGCTACAGCTATAAAATTCTTGGAAGTAAATATAAGAGTAAATATTTTCAAACTTAGGTTAAGCAGTAGTTTCTTAGACACAACACTAAAAGCACAAGTGATGAAAAGAAAAGTCACTTGTACATCAAAATGATAAACATTTTGTGCTGCAAGTAATACTATCAAGAAAGTGAAAATAAAATCTGCAGAATAGGAGAAAAATATATTATATTGTAAATCACATATTTGATATGGGGCTTGTATCCAGAATATATTTTTAAAATGCTTAAAAATCAACAATGAAAAGACAACCCAATTAAAAGTGGGCAAAAGATTGGAATAAACATTTTGCCAAAGAAGATATGCAAATGACTAATGAACACATAAAGAGATTCTCAACATTATTAGTCAGCACAGAAGTACAAATCAAAACCACATTGAGATACCACTTCACACCTATTGGAATGGCTAGCATCAAAAGACAGACAATAACAAGTGTTGACAAGCATGTGAAGAAATTGAGACTCTCAAACATTGCTAGTGGGGAATGTACAATGATGCACTGCTTTAGGAAATACAGTGATATCTTGGAATCTGAACTCAACCTAAACACAAACAACTTGGAGTCCGAACAAAAATCAGGCAAATTTTGCCTCAGAATCTGAACACTGCTTTGGAATCTGAATGCCAACACTTTTGCTTCAGATGTATCCTCTGTATGACCTGTAGCTTTATCCAAATGCCCATTCATCTTGGAACTCGAACATTCTGGAACTTGAACAGTGTTCGGGGGCTGATTAAGTTCGAATTCCAAGGCATCACTGTAGTTTGTGTTACCATATACTTAAGAGAAATGAAAAAATATTTGTGCACAAATACTTGCACACAAATATTCACAGTAGCATTATTTATAATAACCCAAATATGGAAATAACCCAAATGTTCATCAACTGATGGAAAGATAAATAAAATGTGACTTATTTATAAAATGGAATATTATTTGGCAGTAAAAAGGAATGAAATACTGATGTTTTCTATAACATAAATGACATATGTTCTTCACATACTACATGTGTGATCTTTTTGAACCTGTTTTCTCTATTAAAATGGTAATAACAATATTTTCTTGCACCCAACGTTTGGGAACAACTAGTTGAGGAGAAACAGATGTTGAGGTCTTTAAAGAATTTTATGTCTAGGAGAACTTAAATATTTCAAAAAAAAAATTCAATGTAAAAATACAAGTGATTAACAGAATACATTTACCTTTTCTTCAGAAAGGGCTTTGATGTACTTTTTACCCACTTTTTTCTTCATTGTCCAGGAAATCGCTCTCATTTTTTTACCTAAACTTCCTCCATTACTTGAAGTTTTATTTTGTTCTCCACTTTCATTTATGGGTTCTCCCTCACATACCTAGTTAGAATTATTCACAAAGGACAATATAATGAAGCAATAGAAAACATTAACCTGAACATTGCTCTATAACATAACAAAATGATGTGATACAATTAATATAATTCATTTTACAATGTAATGTACATTATATAAAATATAAATCTACTAGCTCACCCCTCGCTACCTCTCATATTTCCAATGCTCACTATAGCAGTGTCTCTCAAAATTTGGGCCCAAGACCAGCAACTTCAGCATCACTTGGGGACAGTTTATGTTTAGCAGACTTTTTAGGTGATTCTGATACGCGCAAACATTTGAAAGTAACTGTAATTAAGTTTGGCATACTAGTTCCCGTGCTGTTTTTCTATGTTCCTATCTAAGTTTGTACTTATTTATGCCATCAGCTTCCCCCTGGATAGCCACAGATGTATTCCTTCCTTCACCCAGTTTTCTAATCACATGCCAAGTAATAGCCAAACAATTTTCTTATTGATCACCCTATTTAAAATAAGCACGCATCCACACTCCCTGCATATTTAACCTGATTTAATCTTCTTCTGAACCCTTAACATTACCTGATAACATATTTGTTCTTTCATTCGATTACTACTTGCATCTCCCACTATGATGTATGCTATGTGAACCTAGAGACATTATCAGTTTTATTTGCTATGAGAGTATAGAATACTTTCAGGAACATAACTGACCCTCATTATGTTCTGAATAAGCAAAACTTAGGAGTGATTCTTTGTTTGTTTGTTTGTTTGTTTTTTGGTGGTAGTGGTGGTGGGGGGGGTGTATTTAGGCCACATCTCCTTAATATCTCAGGTTTTCAAATAAGGACCTTCCAAAGAAGTTGGCAGCCAGTTATTGTCTGAATGTGCAAAACAACAGGAAACTTCTCTTTAGTGAACTTGAATATTTTATTATGAAGGTTTTACTATGTAATTAACATCATTATTAATCAATATTATGTTTTGCTTCACGTCTTACCCCAAATTGCCTATGATACATATGAATGGACATCCAATTTAAGTCCTAATTGTACTTTATCAATTTCCACATTCAAGGTGATGAAGGCAAAGATTCCTTGTTTAATTCAAAAATCATGTATAAAATATTACTTGGAAACACTTTAAGATTTTAGAGCAAGCCTGTTTCTTTTCTCTATTTAAACTTTATCTTCATGTAAAATTAAAACTTAAAATAAATAATAAAGCATATTATATTATTACCACTTGTGTTAATTTACCATTGCCTAAACTTCAAAAAGAATGCAACATATATTTTTTATTTCAAGTTTTTCTAGAATTCTTTATAGAAGCTTTAAAGAAACATGTTCTTAATTTTAACTTTTTCTATGCCATTTTCTTTGATAGTCTGAATCACAATTTTATTTAGATTTTTATTTATTTAGTTTATTGTTTTCATATGTCTCCTGCTAGACACCAGGCATGAAGTAAGGATTTTCGTCTTATTGTAACAGTACTTTCTGCATGCCTAATGGACATTCTGTCATAGAATATGTGCTCAATAAATGTTTGTTAAATGAATGAATGCTGCATTACTGAAAAACATACAAATGACTTTATCATGTACACTAAACTGTCACAATTTACTAAGACACTATTACCAGTCAATGAACTTGAAGAGCCTGAGAAATGTACAGAGGGTAATTCTAAAATACAAACTTAATAGCAATAGAATATATGTATGATTATGAAAAGTTAAAGTCTTACACTGTATGTTAGCTGACAATAAAATTATGCAGGTCTTCTCACTATATATATATATATATATATATATATATATATATATATATAGTTATTTATAATTATGTAAATGTTGATAGACCATATAGCTATATACAAGCTTATCCATAAATAAATAGATGGATAAATGGCAATATATATAACATATGTGCAAAAAGGGGTATATTATACACACATGCACATATATATATACT
>PVKE010005435.1:0-12253 GCA_004027555.1 Craseonycteris thonglongyai
CCTCTCCTGGTAACCACCAAACCATTAAGTGTGTCCATAATGCTGGTGCCCTCTCCCGCCTCCCCTCCCACTCTCCCTCCCCCCTCCTCCCCTTTCCTCAGGCAATCACCAAGCTATTGAGTGTGTCCATAGGTCTCTGTGTCTTTGTTACTTTCACTTTTACATTCCACCTATAAGTGAGGTCATATATTTCCTGACTCTTTCAGTTTGACTTATTTCACTTAATAAGATGGTCTCAAGGTCCATCCATGTTGCCAGAAATGACTGTATTTCATCATTTCTTATCGCTGAGTAGTATTCCATTGTGTAAATGTACCACATCTTCTTTATCCAGTCATCTATTGAAGGGCATTTTGGTTGTTTCCATGTTCTGGCCACTGTGAACAGTGCTGCAGGCATCCCCTTTCTGAAGGTTTTAATTATCTTTTTTCTTCTCCTCCCTGTTATCTGTTCTCTAGGGTCATTTATCCTTTTTTGTAGTCCTTTTATTATGGTAGATATTTTTCTCAACTGTCTGATAATATTAATTGTTGATTGTTATTTGAGAGTGAAACACTTAAAAGCTAATTAGAGCTATATAATGGATTGGGCTTTAGAATTGGTGAACTTTGCCAATTACATCCAGTCTTTTGGCTTCTCTGGGCCACATTGGAAAAAGAATTGTCTTGGGACACACACAAAATACACTAACACTAATGATAGTTGATGAGCTGGAAAAAAAATTCACACACACACAAATCTCATAATGTCATAAGAAAGTTTATGAATTTGTATTGGGCCACATTCATTGCCATCCCGGGCTGCATGCAGCCCACAGGCCCTGGTTTGGACAAGCTTGCTTTTTAGGTTATCAGATAGCAAGTTTGCTTCTACTGTGAGTGGCTTTCAAATGCCAGATAAATACAATGGTACCTCAGTACTTGTTAATTGGTTCCGGGAGGTATGATGAGTACCAAAAATGATGAATACCAAACAAATTTTTCCCATAAGGAATGTAAATAAATATAATGTGTTCCCAAACCAAAAATATACAAGTTGACCACAAAAGCTCAGATAAGACCGAAAGGGGATGTGAGCAGGGTAGAAGCTACTGCATGACTAATGAGTGACCCCTTGTTATGACTGGAAAGGGTAGTGAGTCACGAGGCAATCGACATCAACAAGTTCTAGCTTGTTGTACCAAACAAACAATGAGTACCGGGACAAAATTTTCACGTCAAAATGCATGAAGTACCGAATTCAATGAGTTTCAAAGCAGTTGAGTACCAAGATATGACTGTAGAAGTTATTCAATTTCTCCGTGAAAGAACCCTCTGCCTGGAGAGACTTGCCCTGTGGCTAGGTATTTTATGTTCTGTGGTAAGAAAGTATTCTTTTCACAGACTTTCAATTAATCCACCTGTTTTCAGCTCCACGTCTTACCCTTGCTCTCTGGGGATATATGCCATCTCACTGGGGTTGTTGGCTTTCTTATACACCATATCATCCTCCTAGTATGCTCCCGGCTTCAGCTTCCCTTGCCCTAATTATCAATTTTCCTTCCTCATGAAATTTTCTCTTTGAAACTTGTTGAAACCTCTCTTCCACTTTGCTTTGTGATCATAGTCTCTTTTCCCTTCTTGGTGAGTAGCCATCTACACTTATTTATATGACAATACATTTGATCTTTCGTTATTCCCTTATCTTTAATATTTTTTTGATATTTCACTGCACTGATGTTTCACTTCATAATCTGATCACTTTTCTGGGATGTGTGTGATATTTTCATTTGATAAATTTGAATGTTTTTTAGCATAATGTTCTTTTACTTGATAATTTTATAACCCTAATTTTATATAATGGGGGGAGCCAGGATGGCTCAGCAAGTTAAGCATTCGCTTTGCAGCCCTGGGGTCTGAGGATCAAATCCCAGCCCCAGGACCCTATGGACCCATAAGCTGATCTGGGGTGCACCCCTAGTTCGGTTCTTGCCAGGGCGAGCTTCCCATGTGGGAGGCCCTTGGCCTGGTTTCCACTCTGCATGGCTCCTGCCAACCTGTGTGGAACAAAGCCATGTCGAAAACTGATGATGTACAACCATGGAGACTGCTCTGGGCCCTCCCCCTTCTCTGTCTCTCTCTGCCTCTCTGTCTACCTCTCTCTCTGGAAAACAATAAAAATAAATCTTAAAAATAAAAAGAGGGGAAGCCGGGATGGCTCAGTGGGTTAGGCGCTCACTTTGCAGTGCGGGGGACTGAGGATCGAATCCCGGCCCCGGCCCATGCAGAACCATATGCTGAACTGGGAGCTCCCCTAGTTCAGTTCTCTCTCTCTCTCTCTCTCTCTCTCTCTCTCTCTCTCCTCTGTCAAAATAAATAAAAATATATTTAAAAAAAAAACAAAAAAAACCCAACAAAATAAAAATAAAAAGAATTACATGGATGAACCCTGAAAACACTATGCTGAGTAAAAGAAGCCAAACACCAGAGGCCATATATTACGTATGACTCCATTTATATGAAATGTCCAGAACAAGCAAATCCATCGAGACAGATAGCAGATTGGTGGTTCCCAGGAGAAGCAGGAGGGAGAATGGGAAGGGACTTCTAATGGGTATGGAGTTTCCTTGCAGACGATGAAATACTCTGGAAATAGATACTGATAATGGTGGCACAACATTGTAAATGAAGGAAAGACCACTGAATTGTATAGTGCAAATGGTTAAAATCATGAATTTTATATTATGTAAATTTTACCACAAGGCAAAAAATATCTCTACCATTCTGGACACCTTCCTAGGTGCTGCTGTTTGAATGTATCACTTTCTTTGCACTAACAATATCAGGTTAGTACCTTTACTGAGCATCTTTCACATTACACTGCATCTTATTTGTCCCTGTGTCTGTCCCTCTACCAGACTATAAACATTTTCAATAGAAGAGTTGTGTCCTATTCAGATTTGTTTCTCTTTTAGTTTGCTTAGTGTCTCGCATAGAATAAGCCCAACAAATACCTGCTGAATGAATGAATGAACAAATTAGTTGAACTCAATTGATCACTCAATAAAATAAAAAAAAATCCACTCTTCCTCTGGGTCTCTCAATTTATTGTTAAAAGTATTCCCCAGGGAAATTTATATTAATTTGCAAATATATTGTGATGCACTCAGGGCTGAAGTCTTGAATGTGAAGAAACAGTACAAGCTGTTCCCTGGTTTCCCCCTAAACTTTGACCTCCCAGCCTTTGCCAGGCCTAACCTAGCATCCACTGGAGGTGCAGTCACGGCAGTAGATTCAATTATTCAAAATATTCTCAACAACTAAGCTCAAAAAGGCTTCTGCTGAGTCATCCTCCAGCACTAAGTGTTTTCTTTACAATGCTTTTCTCTGTCCTCTGAGGCATAAATTGCAAATATTGTAGCCTGGCTCTCCAGAGGTAGGTTAAATGACTTCACCTGGATCAGGCAACAAATTCTGGAGTAAGTGACAATGTAAATTGGAATAGACTTCAAGGGGGTCTTCCTGTCTATGCTCCTGTTTGACTACTATGTATTTGCAGGCTTCAGGTTATAAATTTCCCAAAAATACCAGCTATTGGATTAAGATTTTGAGATACAAAATTTCTTCCTTAGCTTTAGCTCTAATTGTTTATGGTGTGGCTGAAGATGTTTTTTCTTGTTCCAACTTGTGTGGAAATGAGGATGGGGAAGAGTTAGTAATCATTTCTCCAACTGTAGCCCTATATACCCTCAAAGTGATTTTTAAGTCATCCCTTTCACTCCCACATTAAAATTTGTAACCCTTTCATTTAAAAAATTGAGAATCTACCATATACCAGGAACTCTGGATTCCAACATAAATAAAACGTAATCCCTCTCTTCAAGGAGTGAGTCCATAGTCTTTCTTTAAGGTTTGCTTAAAGTTCCTTATTCTGCCTCTAAACCAGCTTTGTAAATTTACCAGCTGGCAGACATTTTTTTACGTGCTTATTATCCTGTGTGCTTTAAATAAATGGAAAATGTCAGTGTTAATCTCTCTTTATGTTGTGCCAACAATCAGCAGCCTGTGGACAGGTTTAGATTGTCTGTGTCCAGTCACATGGAAATCCCTTCAATTACCTGAAACGAAGATACAGAGTAGAAACTTGACAATAATTGCTTTCTAGTCGTGACTGTAGAGTTCCATGGAAACATCCCCTTCTGATACAGCATCCTCAAGTCTGACATAGCAGAGACAGCTCAGCTGGCTGGACTGATGCAAACATGGCTTTTCTGGGAAACCCCACAGCTACCACCAGTGCCCTGGATTTCTCAGTCACTCTGTGTAGTCGCTAGAACTGTTGCTGAGGGATATGGCAGGCAGAAGCAGGGTGTCATTTCTCTGTCATCTAGGAGATTCAAGGAGATTGAAGCTATCATTACTTCCTTTGCTGACTCCATACCCTAGGGAGAGGATTTGTACGGGGTCCCCAATCTGCTTTGAAAGGAAGGTGTTACAATTCCAAAACCAGTCCCGCAGCCTGCCTCCAACAGTCAGTATCTGTTATTTAAGCCACCTGCAAAATAGAGTTGCGTAGTGAAAGGATTTGGGAACAAAAGGTGTTCTCATGAGGTAAATGTCCCCCACCCCCACCCCCCTTTTTTTTTTAACTTTAGGGGCTAGTTTCTTTGTTTTGTTTCATTTTGTTTTTAACTGGTCTCAGTATCTTAGAGGGGATGTTAGCTCATAGTCACTTGTCATTCATTAGTCCTGATTACACATGCTGTTATTCTGTTGCAACCAGACAGCAAGGCATTTGAGGATCTGCTTTGGATGTGAGAGTGGCTTCTCTTTCCTCTTAGTGCCCTTTGTATGTAGCTATATTATAGCTAAATATCTTGTTTATCGTTGTCTTAGTTTGCATTCCCCCACAAGTTGACACTGGGACAAAGCTTCAAGTGTGAGGAATTTATTTGAAAGGTGATCCCAAGAGACACTGGTAAAGGAGGTAGACAGGAAAAGGAAGATAGTCAGAAAAGAATCATTACCAAATACATTACATCACGGTAACTGAAGCCTGATCTCACTGGTAAACTCTGGGAAACAGGGTTATGACACAAATCTCACAGTTATTGTACCTGATGAGTGAAGAATTTGGGGGTATTTACATGCCAAGTTCCATAAGCCATTGGATGAGGACTATTCCTGTGTAACCTAAATTCTATAACCATATAGGGAAAATGAACCTTAATTCCTACTTTGTATTACACAGTTTAATGTAAGAAAGAGATGTAGAAGTTAGAACTACAAAATATCTAGAATAAAACATAGGAGAATATGTGCACAACCCTAGAGTAGGCAAAGATTTCTGAAGCAGGAAACAAAAAGCACTAATAAAGAGCACCTAAAAAATTAATAAATTGGACTTGACTTAGAATGAAATACTACACTTTGAAAAATATTGTTAAGAAAATGAAAACACAAGTCATAGAATAGGAAAATATTCTCAGTACATATGAGGGCTGTCTGGAAAATAATCCAGCCATAAATGCAGCTATTTTTCTTATTACATGACTGAATACTTTTCAGACAGCCTTCATATATCTCACCAAGACTTGTATTGAGAATATGTAAAGAACTCCAGCAAATCAATAATGACAAAATATTTTAACAAACAATTCATAGAATAGGATATACAAATGGCCAGTAAGCCATTTGAAATAGGGCCCAACATTCATCATCAGAAAAATGCAAATTAAAACTACAATGAGATACTACTATACATCCATTAGAGTTGCTAAAACTAAAAGGATTTGGCAATGTATATGTCAGCAAAAACAATTACAACCACTGTGGGAACACTTTGGCAGTGTTTTTTGTTTTTGTTTTTTATAGTTAGACATAAAGCTCTTTACAACCCAGCAATTCAACTCCTAGGTATATATCGAGCATAAAGGATTGCACATATCTACAAATAGGAATGATACAAAAATATTCATAGCAGCTTAAAAACAAAGAAAACCCAAATGTCCAACAGATGAAGAACAATTTGTGATATTATCATGCAATAGAATATTATTTAGCAGTAAAAAGGGATGTACTAATACACATAACAACATGGATGAAGCAAAAGAAGCAGATATAAAAGAGTACATTCTGTATGCTTTTATATACTTTTACATCTAGTCCAGAACAGGAAAGTTAAGCTATAGTGATAAAAATCAGACCAGTGGTTGCCCTTGGGAGTTGAAGATTGACTAGAAGGAGAAACTCCTAGGGGGACTTGTGCTTTTGAAAATGTTCTATGTCTAGTTTTGGATGGTGGTTACGTGAGTATATACGTAGATGTCAAACATCACCTAAATGAAAATGTAAGATCTGTGCTTTTTACTATATAAAGTTATATGCTAATAAATATTATAGATTTATCTTTAAAACACAATGGCCATTAAAAATATGGAGTGATTTGTTCCATGTTCTGCCTTCCCACTAGACTGCAAGCTTCAGGAGGGCAGGAGCCATATGCGTTTTGTTCTCTACTGTATCCTCAGCACCTAACACAGTGGTTGGGACCTCTTGAATGCTCAAATTGTGTTGGCTAATATCATAGGTTTTTCAAAGAGACTCTGTCATAAGCTGTGGCTTTCTATCTCCCTTTCCAGATAGGCTCTGTTCTTGGCAGATGCTGGTGGCCCCAGAAGCTAGAGCACAGGTGCATTGTCTAGGAAGGGAGCTTGCAGGTGGGAACCCAGCAGGGTCCCAGTGTCCTTGGGCACTGACAGGATCCCAACTGTGAACACCATCTGCTCCTGTGAAAGGTGTCTGACAGCATCAGCAGCCCTGGATCTGGAAGGTGTGCACATCTGAGACCGAATGTCAGACTCTCACTCCCATCCACGTGCCTATAGGGAGCCATAGAAAGTCGTTTTAACCCTGAAAAAGAAAGTACCAACATGTGTGTCACTTTGTAATTTACCAAGTATTTTCCCACATATGATCTTATTTTATCCTCCCTGGGACCCTGTACAGTAGGATTTATTTCCATAATAGGTCGTGACTCCCCCAAGGTCACACAGTGGGCAAATGTTGGAAGAGCAACTGAAACCAAGTTTCTGACCATTTATTACTATATTAAATGTAGGACTGCTGTGTCATTTAAGGACCTTCAGAAGCACTTTCTGAAATCTGACTCCAAGCTCTACCGGACTAATGGAAAGATAAGTAACAAATATTCCTTGCCTTGAATACAATTTATTCTATGTGTCCCTGAAAGATTAGCCTGCCTGGACAACCATGACGATAGTGTTACTGCCCTATGCAAATTTGCTATGAGCCTCATCACCTACCAAGTAAAATTCACTCTCTTTAGCTGCTGTTCAGTACTCTTCTGCTCAACTCACTGTTGTGACCTCATCTTCCTTAAGAAACCTTGCATTCTGGCTCTATGTTACTATCTTCATCTCTGCAACGTTTGCTCCTTAACTAGCCCTCCATTTGCAATGGTTCTTCTATCCTCCCTTGAGAAACTTTATCTCACCCTTCATATTAGGTCTGACATGACACATCATTCCCATTCATAGATTACTTCATCTGAACCCTTTGAGCACATGGTTTATACCTTTCACGTGGCATTAATTGTCAGGTATTATGAGTATCTCTCCATCTTCCTTATTAGATTCCGAGGTCATACAAGGCTAGATGCATGTCTTACCCATTTTTGTATCCTATGGTAACTAGCATAGCTACACACTGTAGGTATTTAACTGGTACTGTGTGAAGTGAATAAATTATCACCTCTCTAACCATAGTCTATGCATAATACTATTTGACATGCATAATAAAAAAATGTTTGCATTATAACTTTATGAGTTTGGTTAATAAGGCCTCATCTTCTATTTACTTTGTTTCTGATTTGACACAGAGTGAACACATGGAAATATTATAGCATCCACAGTTCTACTCTGACCACATAACCTTGGACAAATTGCTTTTACTCTCAGGAACTTACATTGCCTTCACCTACTCAATGAGGGAAATAATCTGTTTTGCTTCTTTAATTCATCACAAAGTTATTGAGAGGACAAATGAAATAACAGACATAGAAGTGGTTTGTCGACTATGAATCACTGAAATCCATAATTTAGTTGTACCTCCTGTTTGACCGAGGCATGCCTTTTATTGCCAGCATCACCCCACCCATTTACTCCTCTTTTGGAGAGAACTTGATGGTCTGGAGGCAGTATATCTAGGGGGCTGCAGGATGGTGAGGCAATAACCCTATTTCCTGAATGGCAGGAAGAATTGGGGCTGTGCTGTAGTGAGTTAGAGGTGGCAGGGACGTGTCCTCTGAAAGGCTGCCGTGAGGATGGAGAACACACTTGTCTGGGCAGCCTGGGAGAGCGGCCTACTCCATCCAACGAGAAGTTACAGGGAGTCAGCCAGTTTTAGAGGAAATGTCTCCGAGTGTACCGGATGGTGACGTGAGCTGTCTGGAGGAAGGGGAGGGCCCGAATGCGGCAGAGGAGTGACCAACTACCATTTGTAAGTGGCACAGCCCCACTCCAAGATGGAAGTTACCGCTTACACTTTACCTGAGAGAAGTTATGCAGGGAACAAAGCGACGCCCACAACCCGAGAGCCCCCTGCAGGAATCTTTGCGGCCCACCCATTGGCTTGCACTAGAGGGGAAGGTGGGCCTTGAGTCATCTTGCTTCCTGATTGGCTAGCTGTGCTGATTAGCAGGCGCCCGCGGCTGCGCGCATGCACCGGGAGACCGGACATGGCGGAGGCGGGAAAAGAGGTGCAAGGCCTCGGGATTCCCGATGGAGACGCGGCACAGTGGCCTCTGCAGCGGTATGGCCGCTTCATGCCCTCGGGCACGGGAGAGCCACCTGAGTCTGGCCTGGAAGCTGGGACAGCCTCTTCCCTCACGTGGAAGGTGAGGCCTGAGGGCGGGAGAGACCTAGAGGTGCTCACCCTGGCGAGGAGGGAGGGAAGACTGCAGCCGACCACCATACTAGCTCATCCTCGAAGGCCACACGGACAGGAGGAGGAGATACTGAGGGACGGGCTGGAGTGGTTAGCCGATAGTTAACATAGGAAATGATGGATGATAGATGACTAATAGATAATAGGCAGTAATATAAGACACAATTGGAACCCAGTACATTCTCAAATAATTATGCAAGGATTGGTGAGCATTTATATATTCAATACTTACTTATATTGAGCATCAGTTATGTGTTAGATTTTATTCAGGGGTCTGGAGATGAATCAGTGAAGAAGATATAAATGGTTCTCATCGTCCTTTTTATGTTTTTAGTCTAGTGTAGGATTAGTATTTATCCAAATAACTGTATAATTATGTAAACCAGTTCCTCATTCCTTATGTGGAAGGGAGGGCTGCATAGCCCATAACCAAGTTGTCATGCTACAGGCATCCATCTAAGCATTTACAGAGAAGGGCTAAATTTGAATCCTAGCTTTGCCACTGAATTTCGGTGACCTTGGTGAAGTAAGTTATCCTTTCTGTATCTTATTTATCTTAAAATAGAGATAATAATAGTAGTTACTTTGTAAGATTATTGTGTTGAATACACACACATGTAAATCACCTGAAACAGTGCTTTGTATAAAGTTATATATGGGTTTTCTGTTTTTTTTTGTTTTTGCCCTGGTGTGATGTTGTAATGATGTGGGTTGCTAGGCATTCAGTCCTTTTTGTTCTAGTTTGGCTATTACAGGTGGTCCCTGGGTTTTGGATTATAAATGTGCTTGTGTATGTTGTTGTGGTTTGGGTAGCAGGGAGTAGAAGAAGAGTAAAAGAAACAACAAATATTCCAGGTAGAAGGCACAACATGTGCAAAAAGTCTGCACCTGGAGAAACCTCAGCACGTGTAATCTACAGGATAAAAAAAAAAAAGAGTAGGGCTGGTGCTTATAGAGAACACAAGGAATGATAGCATGAGATGAGGTTGTCTGGAGCAGTAGGCAGGTAACTTATGAACATTATCCTCAAACAAATAGGAAGCCACTGAAGGGTTTTAAGTAGTATTGTTTTCAACTTTGAAAGATCTGGCTGAAGTGTGGAGACGAAATTGGAGGGGAATGTGAGTAGATTCAGGAAGATCACTTAGAATGATATTGCAATGTGGTAGGCAAGAGATCAAGAGACAGGAGGGTGATGGTGCAAGAGCAGGATGGCAGTACAGGTGGGAAAATGGGCATATTAAAGCTATATTTTGGAGGCCAAAAGGACAAGACTTGGAGATTGATTGAATATAAGTGGGAAAAGTGTAGGGCTTCTGGGTTTCTAATAGGAGCACCTGGTTAGATAGTTTGGGGATGGGAAACATTGAAGGAGGAACAATGAGGGAAGGGTCCAAGACTTCAGTTTTGGTTGTATTGAGTTTGAATATGTTTATGAAGCATCCAAGTGGAGATGTTGCATAGGTAGCTGGGTATACTGGTCTAGACTCAGAAGAAAGGTATGGTCTAGGGATGTAAATGTGCTGTTGACATGAAAATGTGTCATCAGCATGAAGGGGATGTTTATAGTCATGAGACTGTATGAGATTACAGGACCAAACAAGTCAGCATTTGTAGGTCCTGTAGAAGGGACAGTCCTTAAAGAACAATGAGTAGGGACAGGGTTGGGAAGCACCCAGGAGAATACAGGTCTATCAAAGCTACAAAAAGTTATTTCAGGAGGGAGAAACAATTAACTTTGTTGAATGATGCTGCAAAGTGAAGGAAAATGATGACGGGTGTGCCCATTGGATTTAGCAACATTGAGGTCCTTAGGTTTTTACCAAGAGAAGTTTCAGTAGAGTGAAGGATGCCAGATAAGGGTGGGCTGAAGAGTGACTGGTAGGTGAGGAAGAGAAGCCAATGTGCATAGACAATTCTTCTGAGAGACTTGACTGTAAATGTGGGTAGAGAGAGGGCTTAATGAATTGTTCAGTAAATTCTAGAATAGTAGAACCAGGAGCACTATTTAAAGCTTGAAATAAATATATCTAGGACTATTATAAAGACATTAAATATAATACCAAGTTGTACTATTGTGAAATGCTGTATCCTGAGAAATTATGTAGGCTACAGATGCAAAATGATGAGGTGAATAAACAGTTAATTAAATTCAAGGGAGACTGATCTATAATAGGGTCTTGCTGAAAAATTGGGGATGCTTGAGGGCATATTTAATTTTTGACCAGCAAATTCTTTGATACCTTCTCTCGACACCTTTTAAACCTTTTCTTCTAAGGCCTTTCTGTAGGGTGCATTGCCTCAGACGCAGCCAGAAACTCTTAGGTTCTTACCTGGCAACCAGAAGCCACGGGCATTTGACCATTCTAAGGAGTTGATGGTTATTATAGTTTTTCCCCTTCTTTTTGCAAAGCTCCTCATAATTGCTTATACAGAACAGCACTTTTCAACAGTTTTCAAATGTTTGGCATAAAGCCCCAGCTACAGTGAAAAGAGATGAGGTTGGCTTTTACAGTGCTTTTGAAAAGTGAACATTTGTACCTTTCCTTGAATCTGTGCCGAACCATCCTACCTGCTGTGATCAGTTTCAGCCTAGGTCTGTCGTTTTTTTTTTGGAAAAAAGAGAGAGAAACAAGATTTGTTCTATTTTATGTGCACTGTGACTATTGTGTAATAGTAATAATAGGAGAGCCATCTAAAAAATTGCACTAAGTCCCATTTGAATTTCTTATTTTAGAAATATGTGCTACTTGCAGTAAAAAATATGTTAGGTAAAGCACAAAAATATATTATTGTGGAGGATAGACTCATTTGGGTCTTTTTTTTTTTTCCTCTAGAGAACTTTCAGGTTCACCCTTGGTTGAAACTATTTGAAGTATTTTTTTTTGTTTGTTTTGAAATTATGTGGGGAATCTAGCATTTTAGTTGTTTGATTACAGAGAAGACTTTCATCACATGGCCATATGCTAAGGCAAAAATGTTGACTCAAGAGAAAAAATGAACAGAACAAGACTTTTAAGACTTGAAGTCCTAGTTGAGAGGTAAGGGTAAGTCTGAGACACAAGTAATCCACACAGAATATCTAATATGTATGAGTATGCATATTGAATTATTTGTCTGAATTAGGCTGACCAGAGACATACCATTTTAAATGGAACAGAAAACAACAGTACTGTCCTGTTTCAAATGGTACATATGGTTATCCTAGTCTCAGTGGGCTAAATTCAAGGAGTCATTAGGCTGACTGACTATATATAACATTTGAAATGGGACAGTATCATTGTTTTCTGTCCCATTTAAAATGGTAT